>CM077033.1:109749545-109969545 GCA_039090855.1 Macrothele yani | reverse complement strand
GAAGTTGTCGAACAGCTCGCAGACGGAAGCACTCGCATTTTCCCATTTTGCTTTATCAGTCTCTGGGGACACTGATAACGAAATTGCCCCCCCCCCCCCCCCATTCGACGTAGAAATTGCCCCACCCAGAGGGATTGAGGATAGGGGAATGAAATTGAGCATGCAGAGAGGTACATAAAGGTTTACCTTCATGTTACACAGCCACGTACAGTGTTTATTGGATGTTCAGTAAGTGGTTGCACCACCGCGAACGGCAACACGGGCAGCAATGCGGCGCGGCGTCGCGATGAGCCGTACAGTCGTCGGATATCGTCCTGAGAAATGGAACACCAAGCACGGTCGACTTGATCCCGTAATTCGTCGAAATCTTATGCAGGCCGTTTCGACTGCAGACAACTTCCAATGTGGTCCCGCATGTTTTTCGATTGGGGATAAATCAGGCGATCTTGCTGGCCATGGCAGTGTTTGATTGAACAAGTTGCAAACATTGTCCGGAGACCCGAGCGGTGTGTACATGGGCGTTATCTTTCTGGAAAATGGGATGCTGTAGGCCTTTCAAGAACTGTATCAAAATGGGCAGATGAACCTCGCTCACGTATCGTGCAGATTTCAGTGTCCCCGTGATGAGGACAAGAGGCGACCTGCTGTCATGCGCAATAGCACTCCATACTAATTATGATGCCTGCCTGACGGGCGGCGTGGCGGTCGCGAACGACACCGGGGTCCGTTGTCTCACCAGGGTGTCGCCAGACACTGATTTGTAAAACGTCAGCGCCCAGACAGAAACGGGATTCATCACCGAAGACCACAGTGGTCCATTCGTGACCCCAGTTCGTATAACTTCGGCACCAAGTCAGACGAGCGTTGAGATGGCTGGCAGTCGACTAACGGTGGCCTACTGCGCAGGTTTGCCGCATGACTCATGGCTACCATTCTTCCGTCCTGGGGACGGATTTCCGTCTTTTGAAGATTTTGGAAACCTGTTAGAATATTTTAAAATTCTGTTTTCGTTTCTCCTAACGAAAGTTGTGTATTTCTGTAATCACTGAAATTGTGGAGTTGCAACAAATGTTCTAAAAAGTTCATCGCTATTGCACACCTGCCAAATTCTCCAGAATTTGGAAAATCTCTTGCGGTCGGAAAGTGCGTTTTTTGGGGTTCATCACATTTTCTGGAAGTTCGGCGTAAATGCGCAGTGTAGGGGACATTAGAATGTTCCGTGATTTTCCGCTTTTTGAATTTTTCTGAAGGAGTCTTTATTATTACTGTTTCTCTTCCTGGATGTATTCCTCATTTTTTATTGTTTCCAAAGATGTTCATTTATTTTTCCGTAACCGTGCAAAATAACGACTTCGCACTTTAAAAGAATTTTTCTAAACGAAATGCTTGCTTTCCTACTTCGTAGTCTCTGCTTCAAAATAAATCAGTGGGGTTTGCATTTTTACACTCCAATTTTTGTAAGCGAAATATTTCAAACTCGGTTCATGACGTGTCCTTGAAAGAATCGGTTTTATCTCCGTGACCCGTAAAATTGTATTCAAGGCAGAGTGACTACCTCAGTAGCATTTTTTGGAATTAATTTAACTTAAAATGCATGTTTTGCCACTCCTTAGTCATCTCTTGCTACATCAAATCACAGAGCAGGCATTTAGCCATTTTCTTAACGAAATTAAAGTTCAACAAGTTAGTAAAATCATGCAATGCATTGATTATGATACGCTTTCCAACATACCAGAAATCATTACTCAACTCATGAGGATAATGGCAGTAGAATAAATCTCGCTCCTGTGTCCTGACCTTTGACCCCATTTCGATGATATTCAACAGAACCGGTTCAGTATACCTCAAGAATAACATACTAAAGTTTGGTCGCAATAGAAGCAGTTTTACGCAAGCTATGAGAATAATGGCTGTGGAATAAATCTTGCTTTTGTGCAATGACCTCTGACCCCATTTCGTTGATATTCAACAGAACCGGTTCACTATACCTCCGGAACAACATGATAACGTTTTGTCGCAATCGAAACATTTTTTGGTAAGTTTATGATGCACAAGGATAATGGAATGGTTCCCACTCCAGTGTCCTGACCTTTGACCCCATTTCGCTCATTTTCAATAGGGTTCGTTCCCAAGTGGTTCCTTACCACATACTAAAATTCCATCGAAATCGAACCATTTTTACGCAAGTTATGACGCATAAGGGCAATGGAATAAATCCCGCTCCTATGTCCTGACCTTTGACCCTGTTCCGCCCATTTTCAATAGGGTTCGTCCCCAGGTGGCCCCCTACCATATACTAAAATTTCGTCGAAATCGAACCATTTACAGTCCGGGTACTTATTGCGACGTCCACGGGCGGTGACACAGCACGTTGAATATTGGTTGCAGTGCTTTCTGGTGACGAACGAGCGTGTTGGACAATCCACTGGTCCACGTGTGCTGACGTCTGTCGGACTGCCGCCCTGACGCATGTACGAACGTTTCTGTAGCCACTGGAGCGCGCCAACGAACAGTTCTTGCATTCCGTTGCGCATGCGCAGCGATACGACGTGTAGACCAGCCCGCTTCACACTGGGCTGTAATTCTTCCTCTCTGAAACGCATCCGAATGACGATAAACCCGCCGAAGGAATTTTCGGCCTTTGCTGAACAATTTCGCAACACAAACGACAAATCGTAAACGCCCGCGACACTTCCACCAGCGACGGCATTACCATCCCTGTTTCTGCTGGCAGCTTTATCTCACGAACGTGTGACGTCATCGGCTCCGGTTTAACATCATTTGCATATATGGAATGGGTACATCCGCCCTGCGATTTGCATGTCTGTAGCACACTTTCTTCTGGGTGGGGCAGTTTGAATGTCGAGGCCCACCAAAGTCCTTTCTCAGCCCCGTAACTTTCGAACGCCAAGAGCTATAGCCGTAAAAACGGTGTCGTAAAATGGCCATGCGCTATTCGATGAGACCGCTTACAGCGCCTTCTAGCGGCAAAGTCAGGAGTTAACGTGCCGATCTCGAAAACTGTACGGGAAAATAGGGAACTACACAGTTGTAGAGCAGCATTGAGTTAGTACGAAAAGACACCTTGCGCGTATGAATGCTAAGAATAGAACGCGTAAAACGCTCCTTTGTTTGTTCGCGATGTCGAACACTGTTACGTCACGAAACGCGTCAAAAAGAAGATAATACCGCCTTCCGCAAAGCACTAGCCCGACTCAACTGCGGGATGTTTGGTTCCAACATGACGGCGCCCCTCCGCACCAGCCAGGAAACGTAAGAAGGTACCTGGTCGAGACATTCGAGCAACAAATCATCGGCTATGGTGGTTGCGTAGAGTGGCCTGCACGCTCACCTGACCTCACCCCATTGGACTTCTTCCTGTGGGGCTACCTCAAAGAGCAGGTGTATCAGACCCCCTCCGACAACGCTACAGGACCTTCGACGCCGTATAAGTGATGCTTGTTCCAGCGTGTCACGTGACACGCTGCAAAATGTGCAGCGTGAGATTCAATCTGGAGTCCAAATGTGTATTGTGGCGGACGGAGAGCACATAGAGCACCGACGGTAAATGTGCCTAGTGACAACTAATTGCTCCTTTCTGACGCATTTCGTGACGTAACAGTTTTCGACATCGCGAACAAACAAAGGAGCGTTTTACGCGTTCTATTCTTAGCATTCATGCGCGCAAGGTGTCGTTTCGTACTAAACCGATGCTGCTCTACAACTTTGTAATTGATTATTTTCCCGTATCTCGTACAGTTTTCGAGATCGGCAAGCTAACTCCTGACTTTGCCGCTAGGAGGCGCTGTAAGCGGTCTCATCAAATAGCGCATAGCCACTTTACTATACCTAGACACCGTTTTTATGGCTATAGCTGTCGGCGTTCGAAAGTTACGGGGATGAGAAAAGACTTTAATGGGCACCCTGTATGCCAAGAGTGTGAGTCGAACGTTTTGCAATATTTGCATAAACGCATGTGCTGCGGTGGGTATGTCACGTGTTTAAACTAGTTCAAGTCGCACACTGCAGTCAGTCAAAAGGGATATAAAGTGGTATTCGTTGCTGTGAACAGCATTCCATGTCGTCGTTCTGTCTGTGGTTGGGACGCCTAAAAGATGAACAGACACAACCGGCCAATTAGGAAACTTTTGCTTTACGAGTTTGAACTCTCCCATAATGCTCCTGAAGCAACACGAAACCTTTGTCATGCGAAAGGGGAAGGTTCCGTGGACCACAGCACCGCAACCAGATGGCTCAAGAAATTTTGCTTAGGCGGCAAAAACCTCGACGATCAGCCAAGGTCATGTAGGCCGCGAACAGTGGATTCAGCGCCGGGCCGTAGAGGCAAATCAGACAACCAGCACTCGGAGATTATCGCGCGAGCTTCGCATATCACAGACCACCGTAGTTTGTCACCTTCAGGACCTCGCCAAAGTCTACAAATGCTGCCGTATTGTCCCTCACGAACTGACGCCAGCTGAAGCAAACATCCGAGTGGAAGTGTGCACGAAACTCCTGCAACACCCGCGTGATATGCGTTTTATCGAGAGAATTGTAACGTGCGATGAAAAGTGGATCTAATTCCGTAATCCTAACACACAACGGGCAGTGGTTGAGTCTGGGATAGCTTCCTGAACCTGCTGCCAAACGTGTGCGCTTCGAGCACAAGGTGATGCTCCGCGCCTGGTGGAATTTCGAGGGGATAATCCATTACGAATTTGTTCCAGACAGTCGGACCGTCAACGCCAACCTCTACTCTGAACAGCTGGAGCGGATGTATGCCGTTTTGGAAGAGAAGTACCCGGCATTGGTGAACAGAAAGTGCGCACTCCTACTGTAGGACAACGCTCGGTCTTATACCGCGCGAATTACCCTGGCAAAACTCGAGGAACTTGACGGCATCGAACTGATGCTACACCGAGCATATGGTCCGGACCTTGATCAGTCGGATTACTATTTGTATCGGTCTATGGCCCACATCCTTCCCGGGCGCGACAGTTCAACAACCAGAAGGTGGTGGCCGCTGGGGTGAAGAAGTTCTTCTCCTCGAAGGAGAAGAACTGATGCCGCCGTGGATCGAAGAACTGGCAAACAGATGGCTAAAGACGGTGCAACACGATGGCCTATAGTTTTAATGTTAGTCAGCTTTCGTCGTAAAGGTACGTTTGAAGACATAAAGTCATCCAAATATTGCAAAACGTTCGATTCACCTTCTGTAGAATGAAAAAACTGGCAGACAGATGGCTAAAGATGGTGCAACACGATGGCCTATATTTTGAATGTTAGTCAGCTTTCGTCGTAAAGGTACGTTTGAAGACATAAAGTGATCCAAATATTGCAAAACGTTCGATTCACCTTCTGTAGAATGAAAGAACTGGCAGACAGATGGCTAAAGACGGTGCAACACGATGGCCTATAATTTAAATGCTAGTCAGCCTTCGTCGTGAAGGTACGTATGAAGACATGAAGCGATCCATGTATTGCAAAACTTTCGACTCACCTTCTGTAGAATCGAAGAACTGGCAGACAGGTGGCTAAAGACGGTGCAACATGATGGCCTATACTTTGAATGCTAGTCAGCTTTCGTCGTGAAGGTACGTATGAAGACATGAAGTGATCCATGTATTGCAAAACTTTCGACTCACCCTCTGTAGAATCGAAGAACTGCCAGACAGGTGGCTAAAGACGGTGCAACACGATGGCCTATACTTTGAATGCTAGTCAGCTTTCGTCGTGAAGGTACGTATGAAGACATGAAGCGATCCATGTATTGCAAAACTTTCGACTCACCCTCTGTAGAATCGAAGAACTGGCAGACAGGTGGCTAAAGACGGTGCAACACGATGGCCTATACTTTGAATGCTAGTCAGCTTTCGTCGTGAAGGTACGTATGAAGACATGAAGCGATCCATGTATTGCAAAACTTTCGACTCACCCTCTGTAGAATCGAAGAACTGGCAAACAGATGGCTAAAGACGGTACAACATGATGGCCTATACTTTGAATGCTAGTCAGCTTTCGTCGTGAAGGTACGTATGAAGACATGAAGCGATCCATGTATTGCAAAACTTTCGACTCACCCTCTGTAGAATCGAAGAACTGGCAGACAGGTGGCTAAAGACGGTGCAACACGATGGCCTATACTTTGAATGCTAGTCAGCTTTCGTCGTGAAGGTACGTATGAAGACATGAAGCGATCCATGTATTGCAAAACTTTCAACTCACCTTCTGTAGATATAAGGCACAAGTATGTCTAGCACTATAGCACCTCGTAAAAATGGAAAGTGATTCTGATTATATGGATAAAATAAAAGCATGTTACCTGAATATTCAGATTTGCAAGGCATTGTAACGGAATCTCCAACGGTGGCTGTTATCTCAACAGTTCCCAGTGCATTTTCATTTCCATCCGAGGTTACATGTCCAGATGTATAATCTTCTGTTGTGTAATCTGTGTAGTTTTCCCCACCGTCATAGTCGTAATTTCCGTAGGAATGAGCTGAGAGCAAAAAATAAAACAAACTGAATAAATGAAAGGAACTTTCAGGTTTCGTATACAGGGGTGCACAAATTAAATGTTGATTTATAAATTCATGCGTAACTCGAAATATTCACGAGGAAATTCAATGAAATTTGGTAAAGCGGTTAATTACATTACTTATGTAACTCAAGCAGAAGAAAATCAGAATCTTACAATATGCGCGTGATAATACACTGACGGAAAAAAATCCCAACACCACGAAAAAATAGTTGTAGAGGAATGAAATGGCGGCAATACATTTGTATAGGTAACATATTTAATCGATTAAGGTTTCAAGATCACAGCTTAATGTAAGCGCGAGAAGAGCCATTTTAAATGTGAAATGCTGGTACATTAATAACCGGTGTAACCGCCAGAATGTTGAATGCAAGCACGCAAACGTTCATGCATTGTGTCGTACAGGTGCTGGATGTCAGTTTGTGGGATGGAGTTCCATGCCTGTTGCACTTGGTCGGTCAATACAGGGACGGTTAATGCTGGTTGGGCATGACGCTGGAGTTGTCGTCCAATGATGTCCCATACGTGCTCGATTGGAGAAAGATCTGGTGATCTAGCAGGCCACGGCAACATGTCGGCACTCTGTAGAGCATGTTGGGTTACAACAGCGGCATGCGGACGAGCGTTATACTGTTGGAAAACACCCCCTGGAATGCTGTTCATGAATGGCAGCACAACTGATTAAATAACCAGACCGACGTACAATTGTGCCGTCAGGGTGCGTGGGATAACCACGAGAGTGCTCCTGCTGTCATAGGAAATAGCTCCCCAGACCATAACTCCAGGTGTAGGTCTAGTGTGTCTCGGCCGCAGACAGGTTGGTTACAGGCGCTCACCTGGCCTCCTTCTAACCAACACACGGCCATCACTGGCACCCAGGCAGAACCGGCTTTCATCAGAAAACACAACAGATCTCCACTCCGTCCTCCAATGAGCTCCAGCTTGACACCACTGACGTTGCAAACGGCAGTGGTTTGGAGTAAGTGGAATGCACGCTACAGGGCGTCTGGCTCGGAGCTGTCCTTCAAGTAACCGATTTGTAACAGTTCGTTGTGTCACTGTGGTGGCAACTGCAGCTCGAATTGCTGCCGCAGACGCGGTACGATGCGCCACGGCCGTACGCCGTACACTCACAGCAGTGCCACGTGGCCGGCCGGAACCCGGTCTTCTTGAGGCAGTACCTTCCCTTGACCACCGTTGCCAACAATCATGCACAGTGGCTACATTCCTGCCAAGTCGTTCTGCAATATTGCGGAAAGAAAATCCACCTTCTCGTAGCCCTATTACACGACCTCGTTCAAACTCCGTGAGCTGTTGATAATGGCTTCTTCGTCTTCTTAAAGGCATTCTTGACTAACATCAACACCCTACGTCGAATCTCAACGATAACTAACGCTCACGAACGTTACAGCGCGTATTTACAGCAAACCTGCTTTGCATGTTCCGAGGGGCGCTACTAGCGCCACACGTACGCGCCGAGCGCGAAATTTGCATAGACGTCATCTTACAGATGTACTCTCACCGCCTACCAACTGTCGTTTATCTAACACAACCCCTTCTTGGTGTTGGAATTTTTTTCCGTCAGTGTATCTTTGGAATTTATAAGCACGGAAGAACGGTGAATAGAACAATATGAAAGCTCTTTGTTTAAGACATGTGGTATTACTAGGGGCATCCTGAAAGTAATGCCTTGTCCTTAATAACTTTTGAAATTTTGAAGTGATTTTAATGAAACTGCACTGGTATGTACTATGACATGTTAACAATGTGGGAACATTTTTTTTGTCAGAATCAGAAATAAAGAACATGAATGACAGAGAAAAGTCGCCAGCCGTATTTGAATTCCTGAAAGAAGAGGGATGTGAGGCCCCAGAAATCCGCAGAAGACTCCTGGCCGTGAATGGAGCTGCCACAATCGACATCAGTAAAGCCCGAAGATGGATGAAGAGTTTCCGAGAGGGACAAAGTTCAGTGTCGGACAAACAACGGAATGGAAGGCCCGCAACTGTAGTGACAGCTGCCAACAGTCAAAGAGTAAAAGACTTCAGCACAGCTGATCGTCGTGTCAGTATCCAATAATAAGCAAAGGCATCGCTCTTTCCACGTTTAGCAACGCACAGCAACCGAATAAACAATTTTTCGGTTGCTGTGCGTTGCTAAACGGGGAAAGAGCGATGTCTTTGTTCATTCACTGACGCCACGTATTTCACTCAGCATCCAGGAGTTGCAACAATAAACAGTACTCACTATGTGCAGACATTGAAGAAGCTAAAGGAAGCTATCAGAAGGAAAAGGCGTGACATTCCACTTCATAGTGTTGTTTTACACCATCATAACGCACGTCCCAACACCGCAATAGAGACTTCACAGGTTATTGCCAAAATAAAATGGATGGTGATGCCCAATCCCATACAGTCCTGGTTTAGCTCCTTTTTCACTATGTGCAGACACTGAAGAAGCTAAAGGAAGCTATTAGAAGGAAAAGACGTGGCATTCCACTTCATAGTGTTGTTTTACACCATCATACCGCACGTCCCAACACCGCAATAGAGACTTCACAGGTTATTGCCAAAATAAAATGGATGGTGATGCCCAATCCCATACAGTCCTGGTTTGGCTCCTTTTTCACTATGTGCAGACACTGAAGAAGCTAAAGGAAGCTATTAGAAGGAAAAGACGTGACATTCCACTTCATAGTGTTGTTTTACACCATCATAACGCACGTCCCAACACCGCAATAGAGACTTCACAGGTTATTGCCAAAATAAAATGGATGGTGATGCCCAATCCCATACAGTCCTGGTTTGGCTCCTTTTTCACTATGTGCAGACACTGAAGAAGCTAAACAAAGCTATAAGAAGGAAAAGACGTGGCATTCCACTTCATAGTGTTGTTTTACAATATCATACCGCACGTCCCAACACCGCAATAGAGACTTCACAGGTTATTGACAAAATAAAATGGATGGTGATGCCCAATCCCATACAGTCCTGGTTTGGCTCCTTTTTCACTATGTGCAGACACTGAAGAAGCTAAAGGAAGCTATTAGAAGGAAAAGACGTGGCATTCCACTTCATAGTGTTGTTTTACACCATCATACCGCACGTCCCAACACCGCAATAGAGACTTCACAGGTTATTGACAAAATAAAATGGATGGTGATGCCCAATCCCATACAGTCCTGGTTTGGCTCCTTTTTCACTATGTGCAGACACTGAAGAAGCTAAAGGAAGCTATTAGAAGAAAAAGACGTGGCATTCCACTTCATAGTGTTGTTTTACACTATCATAACGCACGTCCCAACACCGCAATAGAGACTTCACAGGTTATTGCCAAAATAAAATGGATGGTGATGCCCAATCCCATACAGTCCTGGTTTGGCTCCTTTTTCACTATGTGCAGACACTGAAGAAGCTAAAGGAAGCTATTAGAAGGAAAAGACGTGACATTCCACTTCATAGTGTTGTTTTACACCATCATAACGCACGTCCCAACACCGCAATAGAGACTTCACAGGTTATTGCCAAAATAAAATGGATGGTGATGCCCAATCCCATACAGTCTTGGTTTGGCTCCTTTTTCACTATGTGCAGACACTGAAGAAGCTAAAGGAAGCTATTAGAAGGAAAAGACGTGGCATTCCACTTCATAGTGTTGTTTTACACCATCATAACGCACGTCCCAACACCGCAATAGAGACTTCACAGGTTATTGACAAAATAAAATGGATGGTGATGCCCAATCCCATACAGTCCTGGTTTGGCTCCTTTTTCACTATGTGCAGACACTGAAGAAGCTAAAGGAAGCTATTAGAAGGAAAAGACGTGGCATTCCACTTCATAGTGTTGTTTTACACCATCATACCGCACGTCCCAACACCGCAATAGAGACTTCACAGGTTATTGACAAAATAAAATGGATGGTGATGCCCAATCCCATACAGTCCTGGTTTGGCTCCTTTTTCACTATGTGCAGACACTGAAGAAGCTAAAGGAAGCTATTAGAAGGAAAAGACGTGGCATTCCACTTCATAGTGTTGTTTTACACCATCATAACGGACGTCCCAACACCGCAATAGAGACTTCACAGGTTATTGCCAAAATAAAATGGATGGTGATGCCCAATCCCATACAGTCCTGGTTTGGCTCCTTTTTCACTATGTGCAGACACTGAAGAAGCTAAAGGAAGCTATTAGAAGGAAAAGACGTGGCATTCCACTTCATAGTGTTGTTTTACACCATCATAACGCACGTCCCAACACCGCAATAGAGACTTCACAGGTTATTGCCAAAATAAAATGGATGGTGATGCCCAATCCCATACAGTCCTGGTTTGGCTCCTTTTTCACTATGTGCAGACACTGAAGAAGCTAAAGGAAGCTATTAGAAGGAAAAGACGTGGCATTCCACTTCATAGTGTTGTTTTACACCATCATTACGCACGTCCCAACACCGCAATAGAGACTTCACAGGTTATTGCCAAAATAAAATGGATGGTGATGCCCAATCCCATACAGTCCTGGTTTGGCTCCTTTTTCACTATGTGCAGACACTGAAGAAGCTAAAGGAAGCTATCAGAAGGAAAAAGACGTGGCATTCCACTTCACAGTGTTGTTTTACACCATCATACCGCACGTCCCAACACCGCAATAGAGACTTCACAGGTTATTGCCAAAATAAAATGGATGGTGATGCCCAATCCCATACAGTCCTGGTTTGGCTCCTTTTTCAATATGTGCAGACACTGAAGAAGCTAAAGGAAGCTATTAGAAGGAAAAGACGTGGCATTCCACTTCATAGTGTTGTTTTACACCATCATAACGCACGTCCCAACACCGCAATAAAGACTTCACAGGTTATTGCCAAAATAAAATGGATGGTGATGCCCAATCCCATACAGTCCTGGTTTGGCTCCTTTTTCACTATGTGCAGACACTGAAGAAGCTAAAGGAAGCTATTAGAAGGAAAAGACGTGGCATTCCACTTCATAGTGGTGTTTTACACCATCATACCGCACGTCGCAACACCGTAATAGAGACTTCACAGGTTATTGCCAAAATAAGGTGGACGGTGATGCCCAATCCCCCTACAGTCCTCATTTGGCTCCTTTTTCACTATGTGGAGACATTGAAGAAGCTAAAGGAAGTTATCAGAAGGAAAAGACGTGGCATTCCACTTCATAGTGTTGTTTTACACCATCATAACGCACGTCCCAACACCGCAATAGAGACTTCACAGGTTATTGCCAAAATAAAATGGATGGTGATGCCCAATCCCCCTACAGTCCTCATTTGGCTCCTTTTTCACTATGTGGAGACATTGAAGAAGCTAAAGGAAGTTATCAGAAGGAAAAGACGTGGCATTCCACTTCATAGTGTTGTTTTACACCATCATAACGCACGTCCCAACACCGCAATAGAGACTTCACAGGTTATTGCCAAAATAAAATGGATGGTGATGCCCAATCCCCCTACAGTCCTCATTTGGCTCCTTTTCACTATGTGGAGACATTGAAGAAGCTAAAGGAAGTTATCAGAAGGAAAAGACGTGGCATTCCACTTCATAGTGTTGTTTTACACCATCATAACGCACGTCCCAACACCGCAATAGAGACTTCACAGGTTATTGACAAAATAAAATGGATGGTGATGCCCAATCCCATACAGTCCTGGTTTGGCTCCTTTTTCACTATGTGCAGACACTGAAGAAGCTAAAGGAAGCTATTAGAAGAAAAAGACGTGGCATTCCACTTCATAGTGTTGTTTTACACTATCATAACGCACGTCCCAACACCGCAATAGAGACTTCACAGGTTATTGCCAAAATAAAATGGATGGTGATGCCCAATCCCATACAGTCCTGGTTTGGCTCCTTTTTCACTATGTGCAGACACTGAAGAAGCTAAAGGAAGCTATTAGAAAGAAAAGACGTGACATTCCACTTCATAGTGTTGTTTTACACCATCATAACGCACGTCCCAACACCGCAATAGAGACTTCACAGGTTATTGCCAAAATAAAATGGATGGTGATGCCCAATCCCATACAGTCCTGGTTTGGCTCCTTTTTCACTATGTGCAGACACTGAAGAAGCTAAAGGAAGCTATTAGAAGGAAAAGACGTGGCATTCCACTTCATAGTGTTGTTTTACACCATCATAACGCACGTCCCAACACCGCAATAGAGACTTCACAGGTTATTGACAAAATAAAATGGATGGTGATGCCCAATCCCATACAGTCCTGGTTTGGCTCCTTTTTCACTATGTGCAGACACTGAAGAAGCTAAAGGAAGCTATTAGAAGGAAAAGACGTGGCATTCCACTTCATAGTGTTGTTTTACACCATCATACCGCACGTCCCAACACCGCAATAGAGACTTCACAGGTTATTGACAAAATAAAATGGATGGTGATGCCCAATCCCATACAGTCCTGGTTTGGCTCCTTTTTCACTATGTGCAGACACTGAAGAAGCTAAAGGAAGCTATTAGAAGGAAAAGACGTGGCATTCCACTTCATAGTGTTGTTTTACACCATCATAACGGACGTCCCAACACCGCAATAGAGACTTCACAGGTTATTGCCAAAATAAAATGGATGGTGATGCCCAATCCCATACAGTCCTGGTTTGGCTCCTTTTTCACTATGTGCAGACACTGAAGAAGCTAAAGGAAGCTATTAGAAGGAAAAGACGTGGCATTCCACTTCATAGTGTTGTTTTACACCATCATAACGCACGTCCCAACACCGCAATAGAGACTTCACAGGTTATTGCCAAAATAAAATGGATGGTGATGCCCAATCCCATACAGTCCTGGTTTGGCTCCTTTTTCACTATGTGCAGACACTGAAGAAGCTAAAGGAAGCTATTAGAAGGAAAAGACGTGGCATTCCACTTCATAGTGTTGTTTTACACCATCATTACGCACGTCCCAACACCGCAATAGAGACTTCACAGGTTATTGCCAAAATAAAATGGATGGTGATGCCCAATCCCATACAGTCCTGGTTTGGCTCCTTTTTCACTATGTGCAGACACTGAAGAAGCTAAAGGAAGCTATCAGAAGGAAAAGACGTGGCATTCCACTTCACAGTGTTGTTTTACACCATCATACCGCACGTCCCAACACCGCAATAGAGACTTCACAGGTTATTGCCAAAATAAAATGGATGGTGATGCCCAATCCCATACAGTCCTGGTTTGGCTCCTTTTTCAATATGTGCAGACACTGAAGAAGCTAAAGGAAGCTATTAGAAGGAAAAGACGTGGCATTCCACTTCATAGTGTTGTTTTACACCATCATAACGCACGTCCCAACACCGCAATAAAGACTTCACAGGTTATTGCCAAAATAAAATGGATGGTGATGCCCAATCCCATACAGTCCTGGTTTGGCTCCTTTTTCACTATGTGCAGACACTGAAGAAGCTAAAGGAAGCTATTAGAAGGAAAAGACGTGGCATTCCACTTCATAGTGGTGTTTTACACCATCATACCGCACGTCGCAACACCGTAATAGAGACTTCACAGGTTATTGCCAAAATAAGGTGGACGGTGATGCCCAATCCCCCTACAGTCCTCATTTGGCTCCTTTTTCACTATGTGGAGACATTGAAGAAGCTAAAGGAAGTTATCAGAAGGAAAAGACGTGGCATTCCACTTCATAGTGTTGTTTTACACCATCATAACGCACGTCCCAACACCGCAATAGAGACTTCACAGGTTATTGCCAAAATAAAATGGATGGTGATGCCCAATCCCCCTACAGTCCTCATTTGGCTCCTTTTTCACTATGTGGAGACATTGAAGAAGCTAAAGGAAGTTATCAGAAGGAAAAGACGTGGCATTCCACTTCATAGTGTTGTTTTACACCATCATAACGCACGTCCCAACACCGCAATAGAGACTTCACAGGTTATTGCCAAAATAGAATGGATGGTGATGCCCAATCCCATACAGTCCTGGTTTGGCTCCTTTTTCACTATGTGCAGACACTGAAGAAGCTAAAGGAAGCTATTAGAAGGAAAAGACGTGACATTCCACTTCATAGTGTTGTTTTACACCATCATAACGCACGTCCCAACACCGCAATAGAGACTTCACAGGTTATTGCCAAAATAAAATGGATGGTGATGCCCAATCCCATACAGTCCTGGTTTGGCTCCTTTTTCACTATGTGCAGACACTGAAGAAGCTAAAGGAAGCTATTAGAAGGAAAAGACGTGGCATTCCACTTCATAGTGTTGTTTTGCACCATCATAACGCACGTCCCAACACCGCAATAGAGACTTCACAGGTTATTGCGAAATTAAAGTGGATGACCTATCAGCCTCCAATCAGTGGTTTATAAAATCTTCACTAAAGTTCTTTCATACCGCTTGAAGGTGACACTGGACATGGCTCAACCGAGAGAACAAGCTGGATTCAGGAGTGGCTACAGCACAATAGATCATATCCACGTACTGAGAGAACTAACTGAAAGAGCGAGGGAATATGAACTTCCATTGTGCATGGCTTTCATCGATTATGAAAAAGCCTTTGATTCGGTGAAACCATCAGCAGTTACAATGGCTCTGAAATCCTGCGGTATTGAAGATGCATACATTAATATTATTAATAACATCTATGAAAATGCAAGTGCAAAGATTCGGCTGTTTGAAAATACAACACACATAAACATTGGAAAGGGAGTGAGACAAGGTGACACCATATCTCCCAAGCTCTTTAATGTCACATTGGAAAATGTGTTTCAATCACTGAACTGGGAAAACAAAGGGATAAAGATTGATGGAGATTATCTAACTCACCTTCGTTTTGTTGATGACGTAGTCATTTTTGCAACTACCCCATCAGAGCTACAGAGTATGATCCAGGAACTTGCTGACAAGAGTAAAGAAGTGGGATTAAAAATGAATTTTCAGAAGACAAAAGTGATGTTCAATGTTTTTTCAAGAAATGAAGATTTATCGATTGATGGAGAAAAGCTGGAGATAACAGACACGTACATTTATTTTGGACAGCAGATATCTAGTGAAGGTCACATTGATGAAGAAATTAATCGGCGTACAAAACTTGCATGGAGAGCTTTTGGAAGAAACAGCATAATTTTCAAGAGCAATATGCCATTATGCCTTAAAAGAAAAGTGTTTGATCAATGCATCCTTCCAGTGCTTACGTATGGTGCAGAGACGTGGACCTTAACTAAAAGAGACATACAAAGGCTGCAGACAACTCAAAGCAGCATGGAGAGGTGCATGCTTGGTGTAACCAGGAGAGATAAGCAGAGGAACTCGTGGATTAGAAAAATGACAAGAGTGGAAGACATCATGATCAGAGTTAAATCCCTGAAATGGCAATGGGCTGGACATACTGCCAGAAGGACAGACCATCGATGGACAGCCGAAATTTTAGATTGGATTCCAAGGGACAGGAAACGACCCAGAAGAAGACCACATGGGAGATGGGTGGATGAAATTCGAAAGTATGCGGGAGTGACATGGAGGAGACTGGCACAAGACAGACCGTTGTGGAGGAAACTTGGGGAGACCTTCGTCCAGCAGTGGATTGATAATGCTTGACAATAATGATGATGATATATATATATTCGAGGAAATGGACACTTGTCCAACTCAAATTATAAATTTAGCTAAAAAAATTGACAATATTTTTTGCTATTAAAATAATACATAGTATCGCGTTTCTGGTTCATTAAACGATAAAAGAATGTTTGCTGAACATGCAATTTTACATTTGAATTCGATCGGTCCAATAGTTTTTGAAATATCATGCCAACCATTCGCGAAAAAGCTGTTTAAACGAATTTAAAGTTTCAAGTACAGTTTACGGAGGCACATCTAGTACTTATAGTATTTATCGGCTATACGAGGGTCATACAGTGGTTTTTCCTCTGCTACGTAGAACTCGTTTAGAGACATTTGCTCGCTTCTACGCCTTGTACGAGCCTCTTTTGTAGCGTCGGGGCTGCGTCTCGACGATCTCTGCAGACAGTATTGGCCCCGCGCGTTGGCAAATATCTTCGTTTGCTCGCCAATAACGATTCCTATCGTTGTCGTCGTTTTCAGGAGGGCAGAAAAACTTTCGTTAAAATTGCCTGCTGCTACATATGCTGCCATTCCGATGGATTTTGAGCCACAGTGAAGATGTTTGGGCGTGAACCGCTAAACAGTAGAATTGAAACTTTCGTTGTTGTTTTGAGTGTCACGACCCAAACATCTTTCTAACAACTCTCTTGATGACAAATTGTTGTAAATAGGCATTTATAGCATTTTCGACATCTTTATGAAGTGGCGGTTCGTTTTTGAATTCGTCCAGGGTTTTCTCAGCTTCGGCTTTGCGCCCGCTTCACCAACTCAGTGATCCCACTGGACAATAATAGATTATAAATCATGAAAGAAACACGGGATTACACCATATAATAAAAATTTTTGAAGATGACAATCCGATTTTTGGCGTAAATGTCACAAGGGTGGTAAGTCAGATAATATCCGAAAACTTGATGATTTATCTGCTCCTCCGGGCAATCACGGGATACCTCCAGATCCGCTAAACATGAATGCCGGTTGCTTCGACTAGCAAATCCTGTGATGGTTATATTCAAATTAATCGGAAACTTGAGACTTGGGCGTTCTGGGTGGTGTAGTGGTTAGTATACCCGGGAGCTATCTCGGAGACGCGGGTTCGAGTCCCGCTCCAGGACGATGAAGTTTTCAAGTTTTCGGATATTATCTGACTTAACCCCCTTGTCACATTTACCCCAAAACTCGGATTGTCATCTTCAAAAATAGATTATAACTTGGTGAATTTCGACTTGAAATTTGGTCCCCATATTTTTAAGACCTGAAAAATAAAATAAGGTAAAAAAACATCAATTTTTTTCAACCAAAAAAAAAATAATAATTGAGAATCCCCTCTTAAAGAAGCAAAACTAATCGACAAGCCAGACTCAATCACCAAACTTGATATTTTGGAAACTTTCCACAAAAAAAAATTTTTCGCAACTTGTTAAGGTGGACGTCAAGTAATTTTGCTTCCTATACTTCCAATGGAAAAACTTTTGTACACATTTCCTTCACAATTAGTGTGTTCCCAAGGATTAAAGTTTGAGCATCGATTAAGATAACTTCATATTATAACTTGGAATACTTAATATTTTCTAAAACATAACCATAATTATATTAAAAATCAATAACTTTTCCTTTGGTGGTGTTGAAACCAAAAAAGAAAGATGGCGCGACCTGTAGTTTGATGACGTCACTAGACAAACAAATGTTGGATTGCATAATTATGGTTATGTTTTATAAAATATTAAGTATTCCAAGTTATAAAATGAAGATATTTTAATCGATGTTCAAATTTTCATCCTTGGGAACGCATTAATTGTCCAGAAAAAGATTTCGCGACCTGTACTTTAATGACGTCAGTAGACAAACAAATGTTGGATTGCATAATTATGGTTATGTTTTATAAAATATTAAGTATTCCAAGTTATAAAATGAAGATATTTTAATCGATGTTAAAATTTTCATCCTTGGAAACGCATTAATTGTCCAGAAAAAGATGGCGCGACCTGTACTTTGATGATGTCAGTAGACAAACAAATGTTGAATTGCATTATTATGGTTATGTTTTATAAAATATTAAGTATTTCAAGTTATAAAATGAAGATATTTTAATCGATGTTCAAATTTTCATCCTTGGAAACGCATTAATTGTCCAGAAAAAGATGGCGCAACCTGTACTTTGATGACGTCAGTAGACAAACAAATGTTGGATTGCATAATTATGGTTATGTTTTAGAAAATATTAAGTATTCCAAGTTATAAAATGAAGATATTTTAATCGATGTTCAAATTTTCATCCTTGGGAATGCATTACTTGTGAAGAAAATGCGTACAGAAGTTTTTCCATTGGAAGCATAAGAAGCAAAATTATTATACTTGACGTCGACCTTAATGACATGGAATCCACACCATTTCTATCAAGCGCGTGGAAGCAACTAACCAAAATCCGTGACCGTAAACGCCATGTATGATATCATGTACAGTTTGAATATTTACGTGCCATTCGTCACGATGAAGCTAGGTGAATACCCAGCTACTTGAAAAAATAAAATATATGTGGCAAACGTTGTATTATCTTAATATTTATAATCGTTACAAAACTTTTGTCTCTGATTTCAAGAACATGACTGATTATATGATATCTGAGAAATAACTGCTCTAGATTTAAATAAAAACTAAAATACGTAGAGAAGAAAAATTATTCAATGTCAGTACCTTGACTTAGGAGAATGACCACGAGGGAGCCCAAGAATAAATACCTCATGTACTTCATGACGATGGCGTTGGACTGGAAGAAAACCCGTGGAAGTAATTTATAGTGATTAAGCTTTCTCTCTAGAAGGTCGTTATTGGCTTCCTATCGTGTCTCCGAAATATCATTTCCTTTTCGGCCTATCGGCGGAAGCGTATGCGACTGCTTCCTTAGAAGTTCAATCAATTATGAAAATGCTCCAGATAACGATGGGTGGAAAACATGTAACAAAATATTCCCTGTAATAACTACAGTTATGCAACTATATAGTTGGTTCTTACGATGAGTATACGATGAAGTGGCGAGAAAAACGAAGCTGGGGGGGGGGGCATAAGTATTGGGAATAACTGGTGACCTTTTCTGAAATTTCACGTAGCGTGATTTTTTTTTTTTTTTTTTTTTGATTGGAGGTTTAACGACCACCGTGAGCAACTCAATGGGCTATAAGCAGTCGCCCGTCCCTAATTTAGGGTCACTGGTGCCAGGGAAGGGAGAGAGCCAGTGCCGTAAGACAAACACAACATCCATGCCTGACCGGGATTCGGACCCGGACCCCGTTCGGACGAATGATCAGATGCCATCGCTTAGACCACTGCGCCACCGGGGCGGCGATTGGAGGTTTAACGGACACCGTGAGCAACTCAGTGAGCTATAAGCAGTCGCCCGTCCCTAATTTAGGGTCACTGGTGCCAGGGAAGGGAGAGAGCCAGTGCCGTAAGACAAACACAACATCCATGCCTGACCGGGATTCGAACCCGGACTCCTTACGGACGAATGATCAGAGGCCAGCGCCTTAGACCACTGCGCCACCGGGGGCGGCTTAGCGTGAAATTACCGTATGGAAATGGAAAATACAAATCCCTATTAGTTTCGAATCGATCGTTGATATCTTCCTATTGATTAACGAAGGTAATATACACTGATGTGCCAGAAAAACTGGTACACCAGTCTAATACTTGGTAGGTCCCACACGCAGGACTGCAGAGATACGACGGGGCATGGACTCCACTAGCTTCTGGAAATATGCTATAGGCAATGCACACCATACTTCCTGCGGAGCGTTCCACAATTCGGGTGAATTCCGAGATCTCGGATTCCTGTGTTCGATAGCGCGTTGCATAGCATCCCAAATGTGTTCTATCACTTTCAGATCTGGGGACTTGGGTGGGAATAGCAACACCCCAAACTCAGATGAATGCTCCTCTAACCATAATGGGGCGTCCCGACACTTGTGTGGAGGTGTATTTTTCAGCTGGAATAGGCCCAACCCATCAGCATGAATGCAGGATATGAACGGGTGTACCTCGTCAGAAAGGATGCGCACATAGCGTTGGCCGGTCATAGACGTTTGTAGACGAACCAGGGGTCCCAATGAAGTCTAGCTAAATACACCCCATACCGTTACGGACCCCCCCCCACCACCAGCCGGTACAGTTCCCTGTTGACAGGCAGCATCCATGGTTTCATGGGGTTTGCGCCCCACACGAATCCTTCCATCTGCCCGGTGCATTTGGAAACGCGACTCGCCAGAACAGGGTTCTTGTTTCTAGTCATCAAGTGTCCAGTGGCGGTGTTGCCGTGCCCAAGCGAGGCGCATAGCCCTGTGTCGTGCACCCATCAAAGGGACTCGAGCTGGGCGTCGGCTCCCAAAGCCCATATCGTGCAGGGTACGTTGTACAATCCGGACGGCCGCCCGGGTGGCGAAGTGGTCTAAGGCGCTGGCCTCTGATCATTCGTCCGTAGGGGGTCCGGGTTCGAATCCCAATCAGGCATGGATGTTGTGCTTGTCTTACGGCACTGCTCCTTCCTTTCCCTGGAACCAGTGACCTTAAATTAGGGACGGGCGACTGCTTATAGCCCATTGAGTTGCTCACGGTGGTCGTTAAACCTGCAATCAAAAAAAGAAAAAAAAATCCGGACGCTGATGCTTGTTGAGGCTCCAGCATTGAATTCGGACGATACCTGCGAGAGTGTCGCGTGAAACGATTCTTGACAGCCGACGATGGTCACGTTCATCCAATGTCTTTTTACGGCCGCACTGGTATCGTAGTTTAGAGGTTTTGCCGGAATTCTTGTACACCCTTGCAATGGTCGTCCGTGAGAATACGTACTTCGTTTCTACCTCCGAAATACTATGGCCCATCTCACGAGCGCCAACTATGACACCGCGTTGAAAATCGCTTAAATCGTTATTACTTGTCATTCTCATGCCGAAAACAGCTCTGACAGCTGGCAAGGATGTCTATCGCCTTATATACGCACTGGAGGACGCATCCGAGTACGCGCATAGGTGACGTTGCTATGTATTTTGTATAAGCTCGTCTGTACCAGTTTTTCTGGCACTTTAGTGTACACTCATTGTCATAAAAATCCGCGAACCAAGAAGGAGGCGTCGGATTGAAATGAGAGTTTTAGTAGTGATATGGTACATACCAAGGACAGAAGCGATTACAATATCACAGCAGCAGGGTGATTTCCCGCGAAC
This sequence comes from Macrothele yani, assembly GCA_039090855.1. Taxonomy (NCBI): domain Eukaryota; kingdom Metazoa; phylum Arthropoda; class Arachnida; order Araneae; family Macrothelidae; genus Macrothele; species Macrothele yani. The sequence continues at coordinate 109,948,189 of CM077033.1, read as the reverse complement.
ATACGGTATACATTCCAGTCAGCGTTACTACCGCGTCGTACCGCCTCGTGCTCGGATGCAGGCTGCCATACGATCCGGCATGGAGTCTAAGAGACTCCGTATGTTTTCCTGAGACATATTGGCCCGCACTTCCTGCAACTGACGCTGTAAATCACGAACACGGAGAAAGATGGCTTTCCATCTGGTCGTCCCACGCGTGCTCAATGGGCTAGAGAGCAGACGATCTGGCAGGCCATGGAAGCGTCGAAGCATGGTGTGGACAGTCCTGGGAAGCCCGAGCCGTGTGCAGACGGGCGTTATCTTCTTCGAAAATGGCTCCGGGTGACCCCGCCAGGAATGGCAGCACAAGGGGTCGCAGGATCTTCCGTACTTAGCGCTGGGCTGTCAACGTCCCTCAGATCAGTGCGAGGGAAGTCCGGCTGACATATACGCAATGGCTCTGGAAAACCATCACGCTTGCAGTTCGAGACGTGTGCCGCTGCACAGTGAGGTTGCTATTGCAGCTCTCACGTGCAGTAATCCACACGGTGGTTGTCCGTTTCCATACAGAAGCCGGATCCTTCGCTGAACACTATACGTCGCCAGTCCGTAGCATTCTACTTTGCTCGCTGCTGACACCACTGCAAACGATGCTCAGGTGTTAGTAGCAGTAAACGTAAGAGCCGTCGGGAGTGCAGATTCGCCTCTGCTTGGCGTCTGGAAATGGTACTGGCGGACACAGGAGTCCCTTGTACAACCGTTACATATCCCTGGATATTGTACAAGGACGTCGTTGCATCTGTGCGTGTCGCTCTCATGATCCTACGGTCCTCTCTGCTGGAGGCCTGTCTGGGTCGTCCAGAGTCAGTCCACCGTGTCTGGCTGTCTTCCCGTGTCCATTGATCCTAACACGATCGCACCGTACTGTCCGACCGGCCCAAATGGCGACCGATTGGGCGTCCCGGGTACCTTGCCTCTCTCATCCCGACGATACGGTCTCTTTCAAACTCGGTCAGTTGTCCGTACGCACATCTACGGCGGCTCCTCGGCATGTCTATAGCTCAGGGATCTCACCTGACTCTTACCGTGCACTTCGGCACAAATGTGGAGTTCCCTGCTTGGCGCCTTATAAGCCCCAAGGATCTACTGTGGCTCCTCGGCATGTCTATCGCTCAGGGATCTCACCTGACTCTTACCGTGCACTTCGGCAGCAATGTAGAGTAGTCCCGTGCGTGGCGCCTTATAAGCCACAAGGATCTACTGTGGCTCCTCGGCATGTCTATCGCTCAGGGATCTCACCTGACTCTTACCGTGCACTTCGGCAGCAATGTAGAGTAGTCCCGTGCTTGGCGCCTTATAAGCCACAAGGATCTACTGTGGCTCCTCGGCATGTCTATCGCTCAGGGATCTCACCTGACTCTTACCGTGCACTTCGGCAGCAATGTAGAGTAATCCCGTGCGTGGCGCCTTATAAGCCCCAAGGATCTACTGTGGCTCCTCGGCATTTCTATCGCTCAGGGATCTCACCTGACTCTTACCGTGCACTTCGGCACAAATGTGGAGTCCCCGTGCGTGGCGCCTTATAAGCCCCAAGGATCTACTGTGGCTCCTCGGCATGTCTATCGCTCAGGCATCTCACCTGACTCTTACCGTGCACTTCGGCACAAATGTGGAGTCCCCTGCTTGGCGCCTTATTAGCCCCAAGGATCTACTGTGGCTCCTCGGCATGTCTATCGCTCAGGGATCTCACCTGACTCTTACCGTGCACTTCGGCAGCAATGTAGAGTAGTCCCGTGCGTGGCGCCTTATAAGCCCCAAGGATCTACTGTGGCTCCTCGGCATTTCTATCGCTCAGGGATCTCACCTGACTCTTACCGTGCACTTCGGCACAAATGTGGAGTCCCCTGCTTGGCGCCTTATAAGCCCCAAGGATCTACTGTGGCCCCTCGGCATGTCTATCGCTCAGGGATCTCACCTGACTCTTACCGTGCACTTTGGCAGCAATGTAGAGTAGTCCCGTGCGTGGCGCCTTATAAGCCCCAAGGATCTACTGTGGCTCCTCGGCATGTCTATCGCTCAGGGATCTCACCTGACTCTTACCGTGCACTTCGGCAGCAATGTAGAGTAGTCCCGTGCGTGGCGCCTTATAAGCCCCAAGGATCTACTGTGGCTCCTCGGCATGTCTATCGCTCAGGGATCTCACCTGACTCTTACCGTGCACTTCGGCACAAATGTGGAGTCCCCTGCTTGGCGCCTTATAAGCCCCAAGGATCTACTGTGGCCCCTCGGCATGTCTATCGCTCAGGGATCTCACCTGACTCTTACCGTGCACTTCGGCACGAATGTGGAGTCCCGTGCGCGGCGCCTTTAAGCCCCAAGGACCTACTGTGGCTCCTCGGCATGTCTATCGCTCAGGGATCTCACCTGACTCTTACCGTGCACTTCGGCAGCAATGTAGAGTAGTCCCGTGCGTGGCGCCTTATAAGCCCCAAGGATCTACTGTGGCTCCTCGGCATTTCTATCGCTCAGGGATCTCACCTGACCCTTACCGTGCACTTCGGCACAAATGTGGAGTCTCCTGCTTGGCGCCTTATAAGCCCCAAGGATCTACTGTGGCTCCTCGGCATGTTTATCGCTCAGGGATCTCACCTGACTCTTACCGTGCACTTCGGCACTAATGTGGAGTCCCCTGTGCGGCGCTTTATGAGCCCCAGATTGCAGCGCCGATCTTGTAAGCGCGGGCATGCGGAATTGCACGAAACTTTAATCATTTGCATGCCTGCCTTCCCCCATAGATATTCGCCGAGTTTCGCGTTAATCGCACAGCTTTTTCTTGGTGTGCGGATTTTTATGACAATGAGTGCAATTGGAACTGACAAGTTATACATGTACAGAAAGGTGCATAAATGGAAACAGTACAATGCCTACAAATAGTCTTTATACACTTGACAGCCGAAAAAGCTTTGCTGTCCCGGTGGCGCAGTGGTCTAAGCAATGGCTTCTGATTGTTGGAACGAGAAGGGTCAGAGTTGGAATCCTGGTGAGGCATGGCTGTTGTTTTGTCTTACTGCACTGGCTTTCTCCCTTCCCTGTAGCCGTTGGCCCTAAATTATGGAAGAGGACTGCTTATAGCTCACTGAGTTGCTCACGGTGTCCGTTAAACCTCCAATCGCCGCCCCGGTGGCGCAGTGGTCTAAGCGATGGCATCTGATCATTCGTCCGAACGGGGTCCGGGTCCGAATCCCGATGAGGCATGGATGTTGTGTTTGTCTTACGGCACTGGCTCTCTCCCTTCCCTGGAACCAGTGACCCTAAATTAGGGACGGGCGACTGCTTATAGCCCATTGAGTTGCTCACGGTGGTCGTTAAACCTCCAATCAAAAAAAAAAAAAAATCAAAAAATTAGGGAAGGGGGCTGCTTATGGCCCACTGAATTGCTCACGGTGGTCGTTAAACCTTCAATCGTTGGCACAGTGGTCTAAGCGATGGCTTCTGATCATTCGTCCGAAAGGGGTCCGGGTTCGAATCCCGGTCAGGCATGGATGTTGTGTTTGTCTTACGGCACTGGTTCTCTCACTTCCCTGGAACCAGTGACGCTAAATTAAGGACGGGCGACTGCTTATAGCCAATAATAAATAATAACGTGGGAAGAGCGATGTATCTATTTATTAACTGTCGCCACGTAATTGGAATATTTTCACCTTTGCTTTTAGCCAATTGAGTTGCTCACGGTGGTCGTTAAACCTCCAATCCAATCCAAAAAATTAGGGCCGCCCCGGTGGCGCAGTGGTCTAAGGCGTTGGCTTCTGATCATTCGTCCGTAAGGGGTCCGGGTTCGAATCCCGGTCAGGCATGGATGTTGTGTTTGTCTTACGGCACTGGCTCTCTCCCTTCCCTGGAACCAGTGACCCTAAATTAGGGACGGGCGACTGCTTATAGCCCATTGAGTTGCTCACGGTGGTCGTTAAACCTCCAATCAAAAAAAAAAAAAAAAAATTAGGGAGGGGGCTGCTTATAGCCCACTGAGTTGCTCACGGTGGTCGTTAAACCTTAAATCGCTTGCCCGGTGGCGCAGTGGTCTAAGCGATAGCTCCTGATCGCTCATCCGAGATGGGTCCGGGTTCGAATCCTGGTGAGACATGGCTGTTGTTTTTGTCTTACTGCATTGGCTTTCTCCCTTCCCTGGAGCCGTTGGCCCTAAATTAGGGAAGGGGACTGCTTATAGCCCATTGAGTTGCTCACGGTGGTCGTTAAACCTCCAATCAAAAAAATAAAAAAAATTTACATGTTCAACAAATTACATAGTGTCTTCCTTCTATTGCATGGTGTCTTCTTCCCAAAGAGATTAAGAGCGACGTACGTCACAAATTTAACGTTCAAAAATGTTATTTTACATGTTCAAAAATTCACATAGTGTCTGAGATTGTGTCTTCTATTACATAGTGTCTTCTTCCCAAAGCCCCAAACAGATAAAGAGCGACGTACGTCACAAATTAAACATTCAAAAATATTATTTTACATGTTCAAAAAATTACATAGAGTCTTCTATTACATGCTGTTTTCTTCCCAAAACCGTAAAGGGATTAAGAGCGACGTACAAGGCAAGTCGTCTGATAGACACGATCCTTCACATAACCCCACGTGAAATAATCCACTGGAGTTAGATCTGGAGAGCGAGGAGGCCACGGAATGGGACCACCACCCCCAATCCATCTGTTACGTACACACGTTGACCAATGTGGAGGTGCGCCGTCTTGTTGGAAAACGACGTAGTCATTTCTTTTGATCCGGGGTATAGCGAAATTTTCTAGCATATCCAAGTAAATGTCATCATTTATGTTTTTTTCTTAGAAGAAGAAGGGGCCAATCATTTCTCTTTTTGATAGGGCGCACCACACATTAACTTTTGGAAAATCACGTTCCAGTTCAATAGCATCATGAGGCGGTTCACTGCCCCATATGCTACATCGTGACGATTCACAATACCTGAGACACTAAATGTGGATTCGTCACTAAAAATTACAATACTGAGAAAGTTTTCGTCGTATTCCACTCGATTCAGCATATTCACAGCGAAATGGATGTTCCACACTGCCAGTTTCTTTAAATTGTTTCATCCATCGCTTAATTGAATTCGTTGATGGAAGATTACAACCATACTCTAAACGGTACCGTCTTTGAAATTTAATGACAGACTTTAATTCCGCAAGACATAACACACACATCGCCTTCTGCTGTACGGATGACAGGACTACTGATTGCGCATTTCTCATACATTCTTCATCAGGCCACACCTAGCGCCATCTATCGGATTCTGGTAATAACAATTCTGCAAAACAAAATTATAGAAACTGAGATAGTAATAGGTGACATAGAAAAACAGATAATGCTCATAGTTTATTTTGTACATAATTTTGAAATGTGTCCAATAATTTTCGGACACCCTATATACACAGTGCGTCAAAGAATTTTTAAGACTGGGTCTGCAAAATGAAATAGAAACAAGAAATTATAATTTGTTTTGGTTTGTTATTCAAAATAAGTCCCTCCGGCTTCAATACACTTGTTACAGCGATTTAATAATGATTCGAATGCCTGTTCCAGTTCACTTTGCGGAATTGCCTCCGAAGCACGCGTCGAAGCTGTTTGTATGGTCGAAATATCATCAAAATAACACCCTTTTAACGTCATTTTAAGTTTTGGGAACAAAGAAAAGTCGCAGGAAGCTAAATCAGGCGAATACGGTGGATGATTCAACACACACAGACGTTATTTTTCGCCAAAAATCTACGAACAGGAAGTGAGGTGTGACTGGGTGCATTATCGTGCAACAAACACCAACTGTTTTCATCCCGATATTCTGGACGAATGCGACGAATTCTGCCCATCAAACGCCTCAAAACATTTAAATAAAACTCACCAGTAATTGTTTGTCCACTTGGAACAATTTCTTTGTGGATAATACCCTTACTATCGAAGAATGTAATGAGCATTGTTTGGATTTTCGATGGAACTTTTTTTGTTTTTTTGGCTTGTGGTGAGTTTTTTGACTTCCATTCCGCGCGTTGTCGCTTTCTTTTAGGATCATATTAAAAACACCATGTTTCATCACCTATAACAATCGATCTTAAGAAGTTTGGATCATTTTCAGCGGCTGAAATGATGTCTCTGCAATGTGCACTTCTCCTTGATTTTTGTTCATTGGTTAACGTGTGTGGAACAAATTTAGCACAGACTTCTGTTTTGCCCAAATCTTCATGCAGGATGGTTCGAATCGTTTCTTTGTTGATGTTTAAAGACTCTTCCATCATTCTTAGTGACGCACATCGATTGTTTGCCACGAAATCACGCCCTTTTTCAATAATCTCAGGTGTCCTAGATGAACTTGGTCTTCCGGTATGCTTATCATCTTCTAGCGTCCAAAAAACGTTTGTGCCACAGGAAAACATTTGATCTATTGAAACAAAACTCACCGTAAACTTGTTTCATCATTTGGTACGTTTCCGAGGCACTTTTACCAAGTTTTGCGTTAAATTTAATAACAGCCCTTTGTTCCATCTTAATAATTGAACATGAAAAAATTTGACTTCTCTAATGAACGGCCGTTTCGTTTGAGTTACTTTAACAACTGCGCAGTACTTTTGGCAGAAAGCAAGCAGATGGTCACGGTTTATAACGCATTCGCGATTACACTGGTGGCGCCACCGAAGGCTGAAATCTAGCGCCAGTCATAAAAATTCTTTGACGCACTGTGTATATTAACACCCAGATCCGTCCATCTGTCTGGAACGCTTGGCGTCACAGCAACGTCTGCATTGTTGCGCCATCACTTATCGATCAATTCGTGTGTGCTCTCGCGATGTCAAAATGATTGCTTGCTATATAATAGCACGCGATCACTTTTAGATATCAAGGTAATCGCGAGTGGAAATCCTCCGAGTGAATTAACAAAGACATCGCTCTTTCCCCGTTTTAGCAACACACAGCAACAAAAAAAATGTTATTCGGTCACCGTTGGAAAATCGAATCCCAAATCTCTCGATATCTAGCGGTGCACGTTAGCCTTACGCCACAGTAGCCAACAATCCACGGCGCTATGTGTGTTTTTCTGTCAGCTTCTGGCGTCATATATCCGTAAGATGGGCTCAGCTATTGAGACGTATCCATCTGGTGGTCATTAACAACACTGGCTATATACACTATCTGCCAACAAGTAATTGGACACCTGTGATAGCAAAGGAAAACGAAGTTTATTCACCTTCAATAGTTGGTGGAGCCTCCACGAGCGGCGATTACAGCTGCGCATCCTCTCAACCAGGCGTTGTACGACGGCTAGCGGTATTTTCTTCCACTGGGCTTGGAGAAGACAGGTCAGTTCCTTCACCGATTTCGGACGGTGGGGGCACCCCTTAAGTCGACGCTCCAACTCGTCCCAGAGGTGCTCGATACGATTAAGGTCCGGGCTCTGCGCAGGCGAGTCCATTGGATTAACCCCATTGTCACCATACCAAGCCATGGTGGACCTCGCAACATGACAGGTGGCATTGTCATCCTGAAAGTAACATGGGTCCACCCCTAAAACTGCCACAACGTAGGAAGCGCATGGTCATCCAAAATGGTGCAGTAGGTCTCGGCGTTGAGTCTACCAGGAATTGCGACCAAGGGTCCCGTGCCATACCAGGAGAAACACCCCCATAGCATAATTCCGCCGCCGCCGAACTTCACAGTTGGCACAATACATTTGGCGGCAGGAGGCGTTCTCCAGGCAGACGCCAAAGCCAGACCCTGCCATCCCAACGGTAGAGGGTGAACCTTGATTCGTCGCTCCAGAGAACCTGTTTCCACTGTTCAAAGGTCCACTGTCGACGTTCTTTGCACCACGTTAGCCGAGCAGCGCTATTGGACTTGGTGATCAAAGGCTTGTGGGTCCATGATAACCGAGCAGATGGGCTTCCTTACGGATGGTATTCATCGAAAGAACACTCCCGGATGCCTGTTGAAACTCCTCGCGGATGTGGCCCATCGATTTGGTGCGGTTCTTCCGAATTTCTCTGGCCAGCACCCGTCGGTCTCTAACTCCCAGTTTTGTGGGTCTGCCGGGTCGGGGCACATTCCGACAGTCACCTCTCATCTTCCACTTGCCAATCACGTAGGCCACTGTCGATTTTGGGTACTTCAACTCGCTGGATATGTCATCGGCCATTTCTGTGATACCCGACGATTACACCTTTCTCGAAATCAGAGAGCTCCAAACTGCGTGGCATCTTGCATGCGACTGGTTGCGTTGTTGTTTCCCACACGATGTTTAACGGCGAAGGCCGTGACGTGTATCAGGACCGCAGATATCGTCGATTGCATTGGTGTCCAATTACTTGTTGGTAGATAGTGTATTAATTACAGTAGTTAAATCCAAAGGGCGAGATCCAAAGAGAAAATCCTCCAAATACGTGGCATCAGTTAATAAACAAAGACACCGCTCACGTTTTAGCAACACACAGCAACCGAATAATTGTAACTCGGTCGCCGCTGGGGATCCGAATCCCGTATCTCTCGATATCTAGCCGAGCGCGTGCTAATTTAAAAACATTAGATTATCAATTACTCGAGTTCTGTTTATTCGATCTACAAAATTCGAATTAAAATCCTAATATCAGTGCAAGTTGCGTTTGTATATGAATTTAATTTAGCACAAATCGAATTTTAATTTGTAAGCTTTAATTATTTTTTACTTTTTTAATTTAACTAACTTTCCGAGTTTAGTGCTGATTATATTTTACATTTTTCAAAATATCGATCTATCTAAATCTCTAATCTACAATTCCTAAACAATATAAATTTTACACAGAATGTTATTTATTGAGAGGTCTTTTGAAAAACGAAAATAAATAGCATATAATTTTTAGTTCTAACATGAATGAATTCTTACTGCACTGTCGGAAAGTGAAAAAAGAACACCAAGAAGGAATTGGCGGACGATCACGAAATTTACATATGTTAATGGGGTCGAGTTTACGTAGGTGTGATGTTAATTTCGGGACCAACCGGTGAGCGCTTACGCCACAGCACGGCATAATATGCAAATTATCGTCGGTGGTATTTAAGGAGTACGGCGAAGTGAATGTAATCAGTCGTTGGCGTACGGACACGTGCAAAGACCCTGAAGAAGCTGCAATGCCTGGACGTGGAAGACGTGTACGATTTCAGCAGTTATCGGAATTTGAGCGAGGTCGTCTAGTCGGACTCCGCGAGGCCGGGTGGTCGTGTCGTCGTATTGCGGAGCGAATTGGACGGGAAGTATCGGTGGCGTAGATGTTCCGAGGAACATTCCCACACGACAAGACGTGGAACCGGGAGTCACAGACGGACTGATGAGCGGACCGATCGACGCATAAGAAGAGCGGAGTTGTCAAGCAGAACATCCACTGCGACGCAAATCCGAGCTGCCGTTGCACCTGAGGTGACTGTGCGAACAATCCGCAACCGTCTACTGGATGCAGGACTACGTGCACGTGTGCCTCTGGCATGTGTACCTCTGACTCCAGCCCACCGTCAGGAACGTCTGCAGTGGTGTCGCCAACGTCTGCACTGGAGAACGCAATGGCGATCTGTCGTGTTCAGCGATGAAAGCAGATTCTGCTTGGGAGCCTCGGATGGCCGTATGCGTGTTCGCAGACGCACAGGGGAACGTCTCCACCCTTCTTGCATCCGTCAGCGACACACAGGACCTACACCTGGTCTCCTGGTTTGGGTAGCGATCAGCTATCACTCCCGTACACAACTAGTGTTTGTACCGGGTACGTTAAACAGCACCTCCAACATCATTCAGCCCGTTGTTGTGCCATTTGTAAGGTCGGTCCATCGTGGTGTTTTCCAGCAAGATAACGCACGCCCACACACGACACGTGCAACGCAACATGCACTTCAGGGTGTGAGACAACTTCCATGGCCACCGGATTTGTCCCCCATTGAGCACGTGTGGGATTTTATGGGACAACGACTTATCCGGTCTCCACGGCCAGCCACGACCATCCCCGATTTACGCGTCCAGGTTGAGGATGCTTGGAACTCAATACCCCAAACTTACATCCAACATCTGTACGACAGACTCCATGGCAGAATTGCACAGTGTGACGCAGTTCATGGCGGTTCAACCTCGTACTAACCATGTTACATGGAAATGTTATTTTTCAGTTTACCAGCAAATACAGCTGTATTTTGCCATAATGTTTTGATCACGTTATCCTCTGTATTCCGTTATTATGCTGTATAAATTTCGTTGGTATCAGACGTCTCCTTCTTGGTGTTCTTTTTTCTCACTTTCCGCCAGTGTTTATAAGTTTTTACTATGTTTCCTTACAGAAATCCGGCGACTATTTAATTTGTTTTTAATCTGCTTCAACTAAAAATTTCACTTCGTCACAGGACGGCCAACATCCCCTGTATATAAATATTTAATTAAAGCTTAAAAACAACCGTCGTATTGGACGGAAAACCATTGCAAAACGCATGCGATATTCTTAAAAACGCGGCGTAAGTTTAGTGAAATAACCATAGCCTGCATAATTTAATTAAAGGGGACATTTTTCTTTCGGTACCTGATGGAGTAACAGACGGCATGTGTCAAGGATATTCTTTTTTTTTTTTTTTTTTTTTTTTTTTGTACTCTTCTCCGTTACGGAAGCTGATAGGACTTATTTCCGGCCAATTAGTGACATTGCTCGAAGCCGGAAAGACCCAGTCAAAAACCAAATCTGTTCTTACGAAACTGATAGTTTTAATCTGGTCCGTATGCATTACAGGCGAGCTCGTTTAGGCAAAAGACATGGCTATTTGCCTTTTCACAATAGGAAGCTGTGAATGTTAATTTCGCACGCGTAATTTCTTGTTTTTCTAAAATGGAAGTGTTTTGAAAATTGGATTTTAACATTTCTTAAAACAGTAAAACTCGCTTATAACAATGAACTCGGGGCCGTCCTATTGGCACAGTGGTCTAAGCGATGACTTCTTAACGCTCGTCCGAGATGGGTTCGGGTTCGAAACCCGGTGAGGCATGGATATTGTTTTTGTCTTACGGCACTGGCTCTCTTCCTTCCCTGGAACCAGTGGCCCTAAATCAGGGACGGGCCACTGCTTATAGTCCATTGGGTTGCTCACGGTGGTCGTTAAACCTTCAATCAATCATTCGTCCGAAAAGGTCCTGGTTCGAATCCCGGTGAGGCATGGATGTTGTATTTGTCTTACGGCACTGGCTCTCTCCCTTCCCTGGAACCAGTGATCCTAAATTAGGTGCAGGCGAACTCTTATAGCCCATTGAGTTCTTCACAGTTGTTCTTAAACCCTCAATCAAAAAAAAAAAAAAAAAAAAAAAAAAAGAAGAACTCCGGACGGACGGACTCTTCACTAAATCAGTTTTGGGGTAAAATACTCCACCATGTCAAAATATGCATACATAGGATTTTTTTTTCGCAGCATTCTATCATAGTTTTTGATACAAGTTTTTGGTTTTCAGGGTTGTTGTTTTTTCTTTTTGGTTGCAGGTTTAACGACCACCGTGAGCAACCCAGTGGACTATAAGCAGTCGTCGATCCTTAATTTAGGGCCACTGGTATCAGGGAAGAAAGAGAGCCAGTGCCGTAAGACAAACATAACATCCTTGCCTCACCGGGATTCGAACCGGGACCCCTTTCGGACGAATGATTAATTGATTGAAGGTTTAACGACCACCGTGAGCAACTCAATGGGCTATAAGCAATCGCCCGTCCCTAATTTAGTGCCACTGGTTCCAGGGAAGGAAGAGAGCCAGTGCCGTAAGAGAAACATAACATCCTTGCCTTACCGGGATTCGAACCGAGACCCTTTTCGGACGAATGATTAATTGATTGGAGGTTTAACGACCACCGTGAGCAACTCAATGGGCTATAAGCAGTCGCCCGTCCCTAATTTAGGGTCACTGGTTCCAGGGAAGGGAGAAAGCCAGTGCCGTAAGACATACACAACATCCATGCCTTACTAGGATTCGAACCGGGACCCCTTTCGGACGAATGATTAATTGATTGGAGGTTTAACGACCACCGTGAGCAACCCAATGGACTATACGCAGTCGGTCGCCCCTGATTTAGGGTCACTGGTTCCAAGGAAGGGACAAGAGAGTCAGTGCCGTAAGACAAACTCAACATCCATGGCTCACTGGGATTCGAACCGGTACCCCTTTCGGACTAACGATTGATTAGAGATTTACCGACCACCGTGAGCAACTCAATGGGCTATAAGCAATCGGTCGTCCCTAATTTAGGGCCACTGGTTCCATGGAAGGGAGAGAGCCAGTGCCGTAAGACAAACACAACATCCTTGCCTCACCGGGACCCCTTTCGGACGAATGATTAATTGATTGGAGGTTTAACGACCACCGTGAGCAACTCAATGGGCTATAAGCAATCGCTCGTCCCTAATTTAGGGCCACTGGTTCCAGCGAAAGGACAGAGCCAGTGCTGTAAGACAAACACAACATCCATGCCTCACCGGATTTCGAACCGCGGCCCCTTTTGGACTAATGATTGATTGGAGGTTTAACGACCACCGTGAGCAACTCAATGGGCTATAAGGAATCGCTTGTCCCTAATTTAGGGCCACTGGTTCCAGGGAAGGAAGAGAGCCAGTGCCGTAAGACAAACACAACGTCCATGCCTCACCGGAATTTGAACCGGGAACCCTTTTGGACGAATGACCAAAAGACATAGCTTAAATCACTGCGCCACCGGTGCGATAGATCATAGTTCATTTGCGGTGACTGGCGGAAGCGCTTGACGGACCTGTCGCTTAGTTACTGTGGTTCAGACATGTTCGACCAGCCACTACGTTGGCGCATTGATCTAAGCGATTGCTTCTGATCATTCGTCCGAGATGGGTCAGGGTTCGAATCCCGGTGAGGCATGAATGTTTTGTTTGTCTTACCGCACTGGCTCTCTTCTTTTCTGGAACTAGTGGTCCTACGATCCCCTCGCCTGTTTATAGCCCATGGAGTTACTCACGGCGGTCGTTAAACCCCAGAAGAAAACAAAATAGATGAAAAAAACATAGTAAAAATCGTCCAAATACCAGGTAACAATGTGAATGGACAAAGTCATCGCTTTTTCCACATTTTCTTTAATTAACACTCAGCAACCGACAAATTGTTATGCTGACACCGCTGGGATCGTACCCCATATCTCTCGATAACTGACGAAGTGCGTTCGCCTTCAATCCATGGCGCTATGTGTGTTTATCTGTCAGCTATGTGTGTATGGAGTAAAAATAAAGCAGGCAAAAACATCATTTATTCAATTTCCATGGGAAATAATACGGAGTCTGATTGGGTAAATATAAAACATCACATTGCACCCACAAACAGATCCTCATTTCTGAGGCCATTATGATCGAAAAAACGAAAAAATCCGATTGTAATAATAATTATAGTCCATATGACCCACCAACTATCATATGCATGAAAATTTCTAATTTACTAAGAAGAAAAACAACAGAAGAGAAAAGCAAGAAATGATAAGGAAGATCAAACAGATTCGTTTGACAGAATACCGGCAGATGGCGCATAACACGACATGCGCAATGGCGATTATGCCGTGGAAGCAGAACATGTCTTGGCAAGAAATCAACGTGGCATAGATGACTATGCAGTTGGGGCAAGAGCATGGCAGAAGACTGCGACTTCGGCAGATGAAACGCGTATGGAATGACTGGGAAGGTTTATGCGAACAGCATATCTGAAGCTCGGGATGATTCGTCATTGCCGTTTTGTGTTGGGTGCTTGAATTAATTCCCGCTGTTTTTTGCCACACAAACACCTGTGTATTGCCACAGAACGGTACAGGATAGTCTATTCAAAGTAGTGTCCGTTGGCAGATACGCCCCTTTCCCACCGTTGGTGTAACAGATGGATTCCGCGGTAGAAAAATGCAGGTTCTTTCGCGGCGAACCGTTCATCGATCCATTTTTGGATATCCGCGACAGAATGGAAGTGCTGCTTTGACAGGCCATGTTGTAGCGAGCGGAGTCCGAGGGAGCAATGTCCGGGGAATAAGGTGGGTGGAGTAAGAAGTTCCAGCCAAGTGCCTCCAAGAGTTCCTTCACGGATTTGGCGACAGCGTTCTCGTGGAGAAGAATAACCTTGTCATGTGGGATCCAGTTTCCGAGCTTCTGGATCATTCCCATTGACTTTAAACGTTGGATAACCATTGACTCATCGACCCGTAGTATTTCAGACAACGCGTGGAGCGTCTGATATCAATCCTCATCCAATAAAGCCTCCAATGGGCCATCTTCGAACTTTTTCCGCTGCCCGGGGGGCTCTTTGTCCTTCACGTCATATTCGTTGGCTTTGAAGCTTCGGAACCACCCCCTGCATGTTTTTTCCGATAGGGCATGTATCCCATAGGCCTGCACTAGCAAACGATGACTGCAGATTTCTTGAGATGAAAGCAGAAGAGTAATGCTTCCCGCAAATGCTCCTTTTTTGGTACGAAAGTCGACATCGTGAATGCGATACAAACTCGTGTTCTGTGCCCTCCGATCGCGTGTCACGCACTGCTTCGCCCCGACTACGGACGGTACTTGCGTGTGCAAGGGGTCTCACGTGTGGCTAGGGTCCCAGCGCACCACTGATGCGCTCTATTGGGGAACAGCGAGAATTAATTCAAGCACATAATATTCGTCTTTTATCGTAATCTTATTCAGATTGTGTTCGATTTTTAATCCGAATTTTACTTCGATTTTAACAACTTTTACTTCATCCTGGTTCTCACTGATCATGGAATAAGAGATACTGGTTCATCTGGCTAATGCCAGGGTCATCGTTTTGGTGGGAACACCGAACAACTAGCACGAAGTCCATGAAGAACGATGGTGAGTTAATCTTTCCGCATTATTGGTATAAGTGACTTCCCAAGTAGCAATTAATGTCGGTCCGATATCGGCTCCATGTCGGTAGCCGATATAACCGATATCGGCTAAATATCAGGGAGGATAACTTTTTGCAATATCGGTCCCATATCTGTAGCCGATATCGGCTAAATATCAGGGAGGATAACTTTTTGCAATATCGGTCCCATATCTGTAGCCGATATCGGCTAAATATCAGGGAGGATAACTTTTTGCAATATCGGTCCCATATCTGTAGCCGATATCGGCTAAATATCAGGGAGGATAACTTTTTGCAATATCGGTCCCATATCTGTAGCCGATATCCGTCTCAGATACCTGTAGCCGATATCCGTCTCAGATACCTGTAGCCGATATCCGTCTCATATACCTGTAGCCGATATCCGTCTCATATACCTGTAGCCGATATCGGTCCAATATCTGAAATGCCGATATCGGCTGAAGAACGGCAATACAATGTCGGATATATCTGAAATGCCGATATCGGCTGAAGAACGGCACGACAATGTCGGATATATCTGAAATGCCGATATCGGTCCGATATCGGCTGAAGAACGGCACGACAATGTCGGATACATCTGAAATGCCGATATCGGTCCGATATCGGCTGAAGAACGGCACGACGATGTCGGATATGTCCACAATGCCGATATCGGCTCAATGTCGACTGATATTAACGACATTCAGCCGACATAACCGATATCGGCCCGATATCTAGCCGATATTCACTGCTACTTGGGTTTATAATAAAAACTCCCTTAAATAATTGTGCAGACTTGTCTCCCGTAGTCAGAAACGAAGACTTTTAACGTGCAAAGCAGAAAACTTTAGAAGAACGAGTTAAAACAATATTCTGATAACATGTACAGTTGATTTTAACATATAAGGTATTTGAATTAATTCCCGCTGTTGCCCACTAGAGCGCAGCAGTGGTGCGCTGTGACCCAAAGAGGAAAGAAGTGGAGGAAGCATACTACGTAAAGCTTTGAAACCGACGCTGTGAGCGGCAGCCATCTTATGTTACCCTTCTCACTGCGTTCCCTTCGAATTACGTACCTAACAATATAGGCTGGCTAACACTTTTAAAGCCTTCTTGCGAAAAGAAAAAATATCATGTACATTTATGGATGTAATCTACAATATCACCACTGTTTCCTTTTCTTTTCTTTCAAAGCACTGCTAAGTCACGTTTTACTGCTTCATACGACAAAAAACCCTTTAACTCGTCACACGAAAAGTACATCTTTCATCGCTTCAGTGATTAATGTCGCACGAGTCTTCAATATTTCTTGCTCATTGTACCGCATAATTATAGTTATTCAACATTCAAATTCACATAAGCATGTGGAAAGCAGCAGTATCTACTTTCAGAAACCTGCGTCTCAGCTTGGCCAAGGAGGAAACACACTTATATTTTCTGCTAAATTGTAGGGACTTGGGAGTGATTCCACGATTTCTGCAAATCCATACTCAAAGACTATCATGGCAACAAAAGAGGTTTATTGGATCATCTAAACCGTAAGTGCTACTTTGCTCACCTAACCTTTGTCAAAAATGAACACCCAGCTATCGTAGATCAGGGGCTCACTATTACTTCTGCTAATTTAAGGAATGAAATCGAGACTCTGACTTGCACCCATATCAAGAAACTGTGTATGTTAGTCGACAAAAGTGTTGGAAAACAAAATGACTACCGACGTACCTACCATGGTAGCCCGGAACACCCAGCTCTAACAAAGTTTAAAAATCTCAGTAATATTGAAATTAACAGTCTGCAAACCAAGGCCTTAAATAAGGGAGCAAAATTCTCTTATCCACCAAAGAAAGGATCCATACTGAACACTATTACCCAGGTGGAAAGCATAGTTAAATGTATTCCTGAACAGCATAAGGATTACGCCAGAGTGATAATGGCCCATACCTTACAACATGACTCTTGTTACCCTATCCCACAACCTGATCTTATTCAAGAGCAGAGACAATTGGTTGAACTCAAAAATAATAATGACTTGTCTATTGTGCTTGCAGACAAATCTAATCAGATTGTGTTGTTGAATAATTGTGACTATGTTCAAAAAATGCATGAAGTTATTAACACTATTCCACACAAAACCATTCAAAGTGATCCTAGTCAGGCCACGGTAGCGGCTCTTCAAAGACTTAAAAAGGCTTATTCTTTTCCTGAAGGTTTTTCACATGCATTCACCCCTCCCCCCGGCTATCGTGTGCCTGATATGTTCGGACGGGTTAAATTGCATAAAGAGAATTTTCCCATTCGTCCTCTGGTGTCAGGCTATGTTAGCCCCACCAGACCCTTAGAAAAAGCCTTGGCCCAATATTTAGCCCCTTATACTGTGGATTTACTTTATTCTATTAAAAGTTCCACAAAGGCTATAGAAAGACTGCGATCGCTTCAGCCACAATCGCAGCCTTTCATTTTGGCATCTCTTGATGTGGTCTCATTGTACCCTAATGTACCTGTTGACGCCACACATCAGATTATTGAGGCAAAACTTGCCGATTCCCATATCCCGAGTTCAGAAATTAATGCTATTATGAACGCACTTCGTCTTGTTAAGAAACGTTCATATTTCAAATTTAAAGACAGCCTTTATCAACAGTTGGAGGGCTCCCCAATGGGTTCCCCCTGTCTGCTGTTCTAGCTGAAATTTTGTTACAGCACATTGAAAATCAGGTCATTGGTTCCTTCCCTCACCGCCCGTTGCTTTATTTAAGGTACGTTGACGACATCCTGGTTGCATGGCCTCACAACCGGGATGATTTACACTTATTCGCCAACGAACTATCATCCATGTTCCCAACTATCAGGCTCACGATAGAATTTGAAGCTAATAACTGCTTACCTTACTTGGATATTCTTATTCGTAAGGACTATAACCTTAACTGCATTACCACTTGTGTATATAGAAAACCCAGTCATACACCTGTTTTAATACCTTATCATTCATCACACCCTAAACAACATAAGTTGACAGCATTATTCTATTTGTTTAGAAGAGCTCACTCACATTCATCAACTACTGAATTATTTCAGCAAGAAGTTAACTACATTTTTGGTTTGGCTGAGCAAAATGAGTTCCCTAAATATCTGATTAGGCAAGTGTTTGGCAAGGTCAAATATGCCCTACATACTACCCTGTTAAGAAACTCCAACTGCAATTCCATATATGTTGGCTCTATGCAATACAACCCACATTTAACGAGAGCCTTAACACAACTATGTAAACCATATGACTTGAAATTTGGTTCACGCACACGAAACTTATTTTCAGTAGTTCGTAAGGATCGTGAACGGAATAGCAAAATGGGACAGTGGGGTATTTACAATATCCCTCTGGTTAAGGCAACTACAGGACAAGCAGCTTCTAATTATGTGGGTTCTACAAAACGCAATATTGCATTACGGATTAAAGAACACAAATACAATATTAAAACAGGCATGTATTGTACATCACTAGCCAAATCTGTTACACAAGATGATCTTAATCCCGACTGGAGCAATGTTAGAATAATTAATACTCCTAGTAAACCTGGTGATCTTTTAATTGCTGAAAGTGTGTATATAGAGGCCTCCGGTGAGCAATGTTGTAATGAACATGCCCCCTATGAGTTACATAACGTTTGGAAATCACTTATTAAAAACGTAAATTATAAATTGTAATATAAACTTAAAATTGAATGTTCACCCTACACCATTTATTTCTGTTATATATTTCCATGTTTTTCTTCTTCAGACCATTGGGCCAACAGTATACGCAACATTTTTGACGCATGTAGATTACTATTGGCTAACTTACCATGCTTCCCACAATGCAATGATCTATATTATATATAGATTAAATGTGTATCTATTTATTACATCTGAAGAAGAAGCGACCGCTGCCTCGAAAGTGCTCATGATTTTTAATTGTATATATTTCTCATCTTTTAATCATTAAATCGTGCTAAAGACGGAAATCTTTCATCGCTTCAGTGATATTTGTTGCTGTTTAAAGTAATGCATGAAGCCGTTCACAAACTCTAAAGTCAGGAAGAAAACCCTGATTTATTTCATGTGATCGAGTGAATGTTTCTGAAGACAGAAACGCAACGAAATGTTACCTTGAAACAATAGTTCGTGCTAAACTTTGATAATTTACAAAATTTTGACGAAGAGTACACGGAATATGCAAATTGAAAATCGTACAATAAAATCCGTTAGCGTTGATAGATTACTATGTACTAATAAGAAATGCTATAATTTACGAATTTAAAATAACAAAACACGAATTTTATTGTGCGCGAGAAACGAATGCTTTTTAAAGTTTTAATAAAACGTTTTCTGGAATGTGATCTTTGACCAGGAGTTATTGAAAACTGGACACATTTCAAATTCGTACTGGAAATGTTTAACTATTCCATCACAAGTTTTTGATCCGCAAATAGATCTCTCTTCAGCTTTTAATGTTAGTTGAACTTCAAATGAACAATTCCATAAATCAGTCATAAGCAAACGCCCTTCTCACACGAAATAAAAAACTGAAATCTTCCTTAACTTACAAAGCAAGAATGAGCAACTGAGGATAATGTAACATGGCGGCCAACCAACTTAGCTGGCTTCAATGGTGAGAGCACATGCTCTCTCCCCTTATTGTGTACTCCTTGCTGTGACCCAGGCCACACGTGACCTCCCTCGCGCACGCACGTACCGTCCGTAGTCGGGGCGAAGCAGTGCGTGACACGCGATCGGAGGGCACAGAACACGAGTTTGTATCGCATTCACGATGTCGAGTTTCGTACCAACAAGTTGGTAAAATCATGCAATGCATGGATTATGATACGCTTTCCAACATACCAGAAATAATTACTCAAGTTATGATGATAATGGCTGTGGTATAAATCTCGGTCTTGCGCCCTGAACTTTGATCCCATCTCGATTATATTCTACAGAACTGGTTCAGTATACCTCCGAAATAACATGATAAAGTTTTGTCGGAATGGAAGCATTTTACGTAAGTTATGATGCATATGGGTTATGGAATAGATTCCACACCTGTGTCCTAACCTTTGACCCCATTTCGCCCATTTTCAATAGGATTCGTTGACCCCATTTTGCCTATTTTCAATAGGATTCGTTGACCTCATTTCGCCCATTTAATAGGCAGGCCCCTACAACATACTAACATTTCATCCAGATCGAAGAATTTTTACGTAAGTTATGACGTATAATGGCGATGGAAGTGATTCCGCTCCTATGTCCTGACCTTTGACCACATTTCGCCTATTTTCAATAGGATTCGTTGACCACATTTCGCCCATTTAATAGGCAGGCCCCTACAACATACTAACATTTCATCCAGATCGAAGAATTTTTACGTAAGTTATGACGCATAATGGCGATGGAAGTGATTCCACTCCTATGTCCTGACCTTTGACCCCATTTTGCCTATTTTCAATAGGATTCGTTGACCCCATTTTGCCTATTTCCAGTAGGATTCGTTGACCCCATTTCGCCCATTTAATAGGCAGACCCCTACAACATACTAACATTTCAACCAGATCAAAGAATTTTTACGTAAGTTATGACGCATAATGGCGATGGAAGTAATTCCGCTCCTATGTCCTGACCTTTGACCCCATTTTGCCTATTTTCAATAGGATTCGTTGACCCCATTTTGCCTATTTCCAATAGGATTCGTTGACCCCATTTCGCCCATTTAATAGGCAGACCCCTACAACATACTAACATTTCAACCAGATCAAAGAATTTTTACGTAAGTTATGACGCATAATGGCGATGGAAATGATTCCGCTCCTATGTCCTGACCTTTGACCCCATTTCGCCTATTTTCAATAGGATTCGTTGACCCCATTTTGCCTATTTTCAATAGGATTCGTTGACCCCATTTTGCCTATTTCCAATAGGATTCGTTGACCCCATTTCGCCCATTTAATAGGCAGACCCCTACAACATACTAACATTTCAACCAGATCAAAGAATTTTTACGTAAGTTATGACGCATAATGGCGATGGAAGTGATTCCACTCCTATGTCCTGACCTTTGACCCCATTTTGCCTATTTTCAATAGGATTCGTTGACCCCATTTTGCCTATTTTCAATAGGATTCGTTGACCTCTTTTCGCCCATTTAATAGGCAGGCCTCTACAACATACTAACATTTCATCCAGATCGAAGAATTTTTACCTAAGTTATGACGCATAATGGCGATGGAAGTGATTCCGCTCCTATGTCCTGACCTTTGGCCCCATTTTGCCTATTTTCAATAGGATTCGTTGACCTCATTTCGCCCATTTAATAGGCAGGCCCCTACAACATACTAACATTTCATCCAGATCGAAGAATTTTTACTTAAGTTAGGACGCATAATGGCGATGGAAGTGATTCCGCTCCTATGTCCTGACCTTTGACCCCATTTCGCCCATTTTCAGTAAAATTCGTCCCCAGGTAGGCCTGTACAACATACGTACATTTCATCCAAATCGAAGCATTTTTACGTAAGTTATGACGCATAATGGCGATGGAAGTGATTCCGCTCCTTTGTCCTGACCTTTGACCCCATTTCGCCCATTTTCAACAGGGTTTGTCCCCAAGTGGTCCCCTACCATATCCTAAAATTTAATCAAAATCGAACGTTTTTACGTTAGTTATGACGCATAAGAGTAGTGGAATGGATCCCACTCCTGTGTGCTAGCCTTTGACAACATTTCGTTCACGTTCAATAGAGTTCCTTCCCAGGTGATCCCCTTCCACATACTAAAAATTCATCCAAATCGAACGATTTTTACGCGAGTTATCGTGCGGACGAACATACGCACACAAAGCGGGACGTAATGAGGCACTCTTGCGACCATCTGCTCGCAAGAGTGGGACATCATAAGACTATAATAAGATCCACGCACAACGCGTGACGTAGACAGACGGCGTGATCGCGAGCCAACATATCAAGCACGAGATTGTGACTTCATAAGATCGTCCCCAGGTGGTCCTCTACCACATAATAAAATTTCAGCGAAATCAAACCATTTTTACGCACGTTATGACGCATAAAGGCAATGGAATGCATCCCGGTCCTATGTCCTGACCTTTGACCCCACTGCAACGATTTTCAATAGCGTTCATTCCCAGTCGACCTCTACAATATACTAAAATTTCATCGACATCGAACCATATTTACGCAAGTTATGACGTATAAGGGCAATGGAATGGATTTCGCTCCTATGCCGTGATCTTTGACCCCATTTCGCCCATTTTCAACAGGGTTCGTCCCCAGGTGGTCTCCTACCACATACTAAAATTTCATCGAAATCGAGCCATTTTTTACGCGAGTTATCGTGCCGACAGACAGACGGACAAAGCTGGAGCATATGCGTTTCTTCAACCTACGGTTGGAAAGCGTAAAAAAAGGAGCATTTGTGGGAGGCATTACTCTTCTACTTTCATCTCAAGAAATCTGCAGTCATCGTTTGCTAGTGCAGGGTATGGGGAACATGCCCTATCTGAAACAACATGCAGAGAGTGGTTCCGACGCTTCAAAGCCAACGAATATGACGTGAAGGGCAAAGGGCGCCCTGGGCAGCCGAAGAAGTTCGAAGATGGCGCATTGGAGGCCTTATTGGACGAGGATTCATGTCAGACGCTCTACGAGCTATCTGAAATACTACGGGTCGATGAGTCAACGGTTAGCAAACGTTTAAATGCAATGGGAATGATCCAGAAGCTCAGAAACTGGATCCCACATGACAAGGTTATTCTTCTCCACGACAACGCTAGACCTCATGTCGCATAATCCATGAACTAACTCTTGGAGGCACTTGGCTGGGACTTCTTATTCCACCCGCCTTATTCCCCGGACACTGCTCCCTCGGACTCCGGTCGCTACAACATGGCCTGTCAGAGCAGTACTTCCTTTCTGTCGCGGATATCCAAAAATTGCTCGGTGAATGGTTCGCTTCGAAAGAACCTGCATTTTTCTACTGCGGAATCCATTTGTTACCCCAAAGGAGAGAAAGGGTCGTAGCTGCCAACGGACACTACTTTGAATAGACTATCCTGTACCGTTCTGTGGCAACACACAGGTGTTAGTGTGGCAAAAAAACAGCGGGAATTAATTCAAGCACCTAATACTTTTCAACTTTCTTTAACTCTAATTTCGCAAGTGAAAATCCTCCAAATACGTGGCGTCAGTAAATAAATAAATACATCGCTCTTTCCACATTTCAGAAACACATAGCAACCGAAAATTGTTTTCAGCCGCCGCCGCCGCCGCCGCCGTGGAATTGAACCACGGATCTCTCGATATCTAGCCGAGCGCGTTAGCTTTACACCACGGTGGCCAACAATCCACGGTGCTATGTGTATTTTTAAGTCAGCTTCTGACATCATAAATCCAAAGATGGGCTCAGCTAGGAACGTGGAAAGAGCGATGCATTTATTTATTTACTGACGCCACGTATCTGGAGGATTTTCACCTTGGATCTCGCCCTTTGGATTTAACTGCTATAATATACTAGGGGTGTTCAAATGAAAAGGTACGAAACGTCATAAGAACGTAACCGTTAACATATTTGCCTATGCCGCTATGGGAGAACGTAGCGACACATCTAGGGATGTGATTGGAGTCGCCGGCGTGGATCGGAGCATGCGCGGGCGCCCGCATGCGCAGGAGAGAGCAGAGGCTCTTATAAAGAGCGCCGTCCAATTGAGTACTTGTTGAATTCCTCCGGCAGCAGACGAACCATTAACTCCGATGTGTACTGTGAGACACTCCGAAGCCTACGCAGGTCCGTCAAGAACAAAAGACCGGGACTGCTCACGGAGGGTGTGGTTCTGCTCCATGATAACGCGCGTTCACACGTCTCCAGGGTCACACACGCGGAACTGGCCAAGTTCCAGTGGGAGCAGCTTGACCATCCGCCCTACAGTCCGGACATGTCACCCTGCGATTTCCATGTGTTTGGTCCCCTGAAAAAACATTTCAAAGGGAAGCGCTTCCACTCGAACGACGAACTCAAGGACGCTGTGCAGGACTGGGTCTCGTCACGGCCACAGGAATTCTGGGAACAAGAAATCCTTCGGCTCGTTAATCAATGGGATCGTTGTGCTACGGCCTATGGTGTATACTTTGAATAAAGTCTTCATTTATACCCACAGTGTCGTTTCGTACCTTTTCATTTGAACACTCCTTGTATATATAGCCAGTGCCGTTAATGCCCACCAGATGGAGACATCTCAGTAGCTGAGCCCATCTTACGGATTTATGATGTCAGAAGCTGACTTAAAAATACACATAGCACCTTGGATTGTTGGCCACCGTGGTGTAAATGTAACGCACTCGGCTAGATATCGAGAGATCTGTGATTCAATTCCACGGCGGTTGCTGAAAACAATTTTCTGTTGCTATGTGTTTCTGGAACGTGGAAAGAGCGATGTATTTATTTATTTAATTTCCCATTGTTTGAGAAAGCGGCAATAATCATGAATCCTTTACTGAAGCTTTGTTTAGATTCTTGAGACCTAGTTTGTAAGTGTTTTTCTGCTCTTGTGCGATAGTAAACCGGCCATTTTTTGTGTCGTTTAGGAAGATCGATGCTTCATCAATAGTCTCAATAAATTTCCATCTGTCTCAAGCTAGGTGATTTCTATGGAGAAGTCTGCACCGTGTTCTGCGCTCAGCCGCCTGCTTAGGCAAAACACGATGAACATTAGGTTTTTTTGAGAGATTTTTTTTCAAATTCCAATCTTTGTTTATTGCCTTGCTTACAGTTGATACAGAGATTTGTAACGACTTGACGATTGCTCTATAGGTCGGTGGACTTTCTATTAAAACCAGAGACATTACTTTTTAACATTATTTAGATTGCGTTTGGTGTTCTTTTCCCTGTTGAAAGTAATGCTTGACGATTTCCCGTTCTATTATTAATAATTAGCTGAACTGCCCGGCGTTGCTTGGGAAAAATTGGTGATAATTCACGATCTACATTTTGTATAAATCAAATGAAAACGATTAATTTTTCACGGTATGGACCGTAACTAATACTACACTGGCGGAAAGTGAAAAAAGGACACCAAGAAGGAAACGTCTGATACCAACGAAATTTATACAGCGTAATAACGGAATACAGAGGATAACGTGATCAAAACATTATGGCAAAATACAGCTATATTTACTGGTAAACTGAAAAATAACATTTCCATGTAACATGGTTAGTACGAGGTTGAACCGCCATGAACTGCGTCACACTGTGCAATTCTGGCATGGAGTCTGTCGTACAGATGTTGGATGTAAGTTTGGGGTATTGAGTTCCAAGCATCCTCAACCTGGACGCCTCAATCGGGGATGGTCGTGGCTGGAAAGTGAAAAAAGAACACCAAGAAGGAGACGTCTGATACCAACGAAATTTATACAGCATAATAACGGAATACAGAGGATAACGTGATCAAAACATTATGGCAAAATACATCTGTATTTGCTGGTAAACTGAAAAATAACATTTCCATGTAACATGGTTAGTACGAGGTTGAACCGCCATGAACTGCGTCACACTGTGCAATTCTAGCATGGAGTCTGTCGTACAGATGTTGGATGTAAGTTTGGGGTATTGAGTTCCAAGCATCCTCAACCAGGAAGCGTAAATCGGGGATGGTCGTGGCTGGCCGTGGAGACCGGATAAGTCGTTGTCCCATAAAATCCCACACGTGCTCAATGGGGGACAAATCCGGTGGCCATGGAAGTTGTCTCACACCCTAAAGTGCATGTTGCGCTGCACGTGCCGTCTGTGGGCGTGCGTTATCTTGCTGGAAAACACCACGATGGACCGACCTTACAAATGGCACAACAACGGGCTGAATGATGATGTTGATGTACGAGGTGCTGTTTAACGTACCGGGTACAAACACTAGTTGTGTGCGGGAGTGATAGCTGATCGCTCTCCACACCAGGAGACCAGGTGTGTCGCTGGCGGATGCAAGAAGGGTGGAGACGCTCCCCTGTTCGTCTGCGAACACGCATACGGCCATCGGAGGCTCCCAAGCAGAATCTGCTTTCATCGCTGAACACGACAGATCGCCATTGCGTTCTCCAGTGCAGACGTTGGCGACACCACTGCAGCCGTTCCTGACGGTGGGCTGGAGTCAGAGGTACACATGCCAGAGTCATACGTGCACGTAGTCCTGCATCCAGTAGACGGTTGCGACTTGTTCGCACAGTCACCTCAGGTGCAACGGCAGCTCGGATTTGCGTCGCAGTGGATGATCTGCTTGACACCGCCACTCGTCTTATGCGTCGATCGGTCCGCTCATCAGTCCGTCTGTGACTCCCGGTTCCACGTCTTCTCGTGTGTGAATGTTCCTCGGACCATCTACGCCACCATCGTACCACCACCGATACTTCCCGTCCAATTCGCTCCGCAATACGACGATACGACCACCCGGCCTCGCGGAGTCGGACTAGACGACCTCGCTCAAAGTCCGATAACTGCTGAAATCGTACACGTCTTCCATGTCCAGGCATTGCAGCTTCTTCAGGGTCTTCGCACGTGTCCGTACGCCGACGACTGATTACATTCACTTCGCCGTACTCTTTAAATACCACCGACGATAATTTGCATATTATGCCGTGCTGTGGCGTAAGCGCTCACCGGTTGGTCCCGAAATTAACATCACACCTACGTAAACTCGACCCCATTAACATATGTAAATTTCATGATCGTCTGCCAATTCCTTCTTGGTGTTTTTTTTCACTTTCCGACAGTGTATAATTAATTCATCCCTTCACTGAATTTAAATTTTATTCTCTGTAGGGTCTTTAGGCACACAATGTTTTTAGTTTTTCCGTTTGATTTTTGCTGTTTACTTACTTTCGGTTCTTATGCTAAATTGTGTTGCAGTTCTTCACTAGAAAGCAGTTGTCACAAAACAAATCAATTCTTGCACTTATCACAACAAGGAGTATTAAATTGAAATTCAAAATAAATAAATAAAAAATGGAACTTTTTACGAACATTTTGTAAGGGGGTCCCTTGAACCCAGGCTCCGACTTTTCTAAAAACCGACAGCGATCTAATTTCGAGTACCATGCGACAGACAGTATACCAATTCAAAATAAAGAAGTAATAAATGAAACTTTTTAATAATTTTTTTTTATGGAGGCCCCTTGACCCCGGTCTCCGACCCCTTCCATAAACCGTCTACGGTCTAAGTTAGACAGTACCATGAGATAGCATACCAAATTTGGTGCTTCTAACTTGAACATTTTTGTTGATCAACAAAACGTATTTAAACAACAAAATAAAAAATGGAAATTTTTACGTAAAATCTTTTTTTTCAATAAATAATGCAAATTTTTGTATGGGAACCGCTTGACCCCAGGCTTCGACTCCTTCCGAAAACCATCTACGGTTTAAATTAGAGTACCATGAGATAGTGTACCAATTCAAAATAAAAAAGTAACAAGAAAGATGACACCGAATTTTCGGGTGCAATAAGTACGTCTTTTGAATCCGTTCTGACGCAAATTAAATTTATCAAAGCTATTCAAAGTCAATGGAACCGGTATGGAAAACAATAGATCTGACCAAAGAAAGAAGATTCTCAATCGGGTTTTTAATCCCTCAGATATTGCTGTAAACGGAATCGTGAGCTTACGAACTTTTTGAAACAGATATATCGACAAAAATAAGATGTGACTTTACGTCCCCTGGTGGGAAAACCATGCATTATTTTAGGAAGAAAGTATTCTCAAAAGGTTTATCCGTATAAGCGGTTTCGGTCCAAGAAAAAAAATTAGTCGAGTTTTCAGGAGCCCAGATTTTGCTACAAATACATCAGAAGCAGAAATTAACTCTTATGACCCCTGGTGGCTAAACCATTATTTACCAAACATTAGAAATTATGGGGGAAATATTTTCCATCAGGTCCTGTATGCGATACAGGGAGAATTTTTCAAATCAGAGCTTTAGGAGACGAAATAACGCAGAAAACGCAGTTTACCTTTGTGCCCCCTAGCGGAAAGTCTATGATTTACTTGTAAATTTTGAATTTATAGGGAAAACATTTCGTATCGGAAACACTATCCAACAAAGAAGGAATTTTTCAAATCGTACTCTTAAAGTAGAGATATTGACAAAAATAAGATATATATCTACGCCACCTGGCATAGAAACCATGCATTATTTCAAAAAGAAAATTTTCCTAAAAGGTTTGTCGATATGAGTAGTATCGGTCAGCAAACGACTTTTTTTTTCAATCAAGATTTTAGAAGCTCATACTTTGCTGATACATCAGAAGCGGAAATTAAGATTTACGCCACCTGTTGGCCAAATCATTTCTTACAAAAAATAGAAAATATGTGCAAAGGATTTCCCATCAAGAGCTGTATGCAGTGCAGAAAGAATTTTTCAAATCGGAGATTTAGAAGCAGAGATATAGGGGGAAACGCAGTTTACATTTACGCCCCCAGCGGAAAGTCTATGAATCACTTGGAAATTTTGAAATTATGTGAAACACATGTCACACTGGAAACACTATCCAACAAAGAAGGAATTTTTTAAATCGGACTCTTAGAAGTCGAGATATTGACAAAAATAAGATATACATCTACGCCCTTGGCGTAGAAACCATGCACTATTTTAAAAAGAAAATGTTTCTAAAAGGTTTGTCGACATGACTGGTATCGGTCAACAAACGACGTTTTTTTCAGTCGAGAATTTAGAAGCTCATATTTTGCTGCAAATACATCAGAAGCGGAAATTAAGGTCTACGCCCCCTGGTGGCCAAACCATTTTTTTTACAAAAAATAGAAATTATATGCAAACGATTTTTCATCAGGAGCTGGATCTGGTGCAGAAAGAATTTTTCAAATCGGAGATTTAGAAGCCGAGATATCGGGGAGAACGCAATTTACCGCTACGCCCCCTAACGGAAGGTCTATGAGTTACTTGAAAATTTTGAAATTATATGAAAAACATGTCGCACGGAAAACACTATCCAACAAAGAAGGAATTTTTCAAATCGGACTCCTACAAGTAGAGATATAGACAAAAATAAGATGTACATCTACGCCCCCTGGCGGAGAAACTGTGGAATATTTTAGGAAAAAATATTCGAAATAGGTTTATCGATGTTAGTGGCATCAGTCCACGAGAGAATTTCTTCAATCGATATTTTAGAAGTTCCGATTTTATGGCAAATACATCAGAAGCAAAAATTAATACTTACGCCTCCTGGTGGCCAAAGTATTCTTTACCAAAAATTTTTAATTATATGCAAAAGATTTTCCATCATGAGATGTATACGCTAAAGAAAACATTTTTCAAATCGGAGTTTTAGAAGAAGAGTTATCGGGGAAAATGTAATTTACTTTTACGCCCCCTAGCGGAAAATCTATGCGCAATTTGAAAAAGTAACTATATCTAAAATACTCTTCGGTATAAATGGAATCGGAAGATAAAATAATTTTTTCAATCAGATGTTTAGAAGCAAATATGTGGAATAAAACGTATTTTTTGAATTCGACATCATCTGCGTTTCCGCCCTCTAGCGGCGAAATTTTACATCGTAAAAAAAAACGAAATAAAGGATCATCATTCGCATATTTCAAGCTCCCCAATGCAAAAAGAATTTTTCAAATCGGACTAGTAGTTGCAGAGATATCGTGGGTACAGACGGACGGACGGACAAACCGATAACATAAGCACGATCTTTTTTTACAAAAGACGTGCTGCAAAATGGAACTTTTCACGAAAATTTTGTATGGAAACCGTTTGACCTCAGGCTTCGACTCCTTCCGAGACCGACTATGGTTCAAGTTAGAGTACCATGATATAGTATACCAATTCAAAATAAAAAAGTAAAAAATGGAACGTTTTACGAAAATTTTGTATGGGGGCCTCTTGAACCCGGGCTCCGACTTCTTCGATAAACCATCTACGGTCTAAATTAGAGTACCATGAGATAGTATACTAATTCAAAAAAAAAAAAAATAAATAAAAAATGGAACTTTTGGGGAAAATTTTGTATGGGGACTCCCAACTCGATAGTATACCAAATTTGGGGGTTCTAAATTGAAAACTGTAAATTTGCATAGCAGAGGAACAAACTTTCAACTTTATACGTATATTAGGTATTACTTATTTTACATTCAAAAAAGGCTAATTCGTTGATTTGCACAGTTTTTTTTAATTACAGAAGACGAATATTTCTTTTCGTTAAAAGCAAAATCATAAACTTCCATCCACAGCTCGCTTACGAGCCTCATTTTCTTAGCAGACAATATTCAACGGCAGTGGATGTTTCTTTGAAGTTTATCTAACACGCTGTTGCCGGTTTCAACTCTTTGAACTTTTATTTTCTATAATTTCTGATCGAAAACGTTCTAAAAATGCGTGAACTTTCTCTTTATTTTTTACGTCTGCTGCTCCTTTTTGATTAAGTCGAAATTTCAGCGAGCATGCGCTGTAGCGATAAAACGGCGAGACTGAGCTATCAGTGTTCACAAGAGAGAACTTAAGTTAAAGAGATAATGACTATTCTTTCACGAACACAATCCTTGCTATATCAGGATAACAGATGACCTCTGGGAGAAATGCTGTGTGGAGAAAGATTATCTCTCAGGCCGGAGCACGTGTAGTTTAGCTAAAGATATCCTCACACCTTATGTTTGATGCTCCGAATTTAAAGAGCAAGGTCTTCCCTTTCAAGAAAAGGTTTATCAACGTCGCGCGTGGAACGTGATAATAGGAAGAAAGATCGTGAATTTGATCGTTTTCCACAATTGCTAGTGATTATTTTAAGCTACACCACTGTGAGCGGCTCAAATGAAAACACAATACGTCTGCTCACCTGAGAAACAAAATGGTTTCGCGTGGACCTGTAGCGATTGTCACAGGAGGAGCCCAAGGAATAGGATATGCCATATGTGATTACCTACTGCAAGAAGGATATAGGGTAGGTCAAGCAAAAAATTGTTCTTTACCATATAAAACATTAATTCATTTTATTCTACATATTTGCTTCTAAACATCCGATTGAATTTTTTTTTTATCTTTCGATTCCATTTATGTCGAAGAGTATTTTAGATATAGTTACTTTTTCAAATTACGCACAGATTTTCCGCTAGGGAGCGTTACATACAAAATTACATTTTTCCCGATAACTCTTCTTCTAAAACTCCGATTTGGAACAAATTTTTCTTCAGCGGATATATCTCCTGATGGAAAATCGTTTGCATATAATTTAAAATTTTTGGTAAAGAATACTTTGGCCACCAGGGGGCGTAAGTGTTAATTTTTGCTTCTGATGCATTTGCCATTAAATCGGAGCTTCTAAAATATTGATTGAAAAAATTATTTCGTGGACTGATGCCACTCACATCGATAACCCTTTTCGGAATATTTTCTTCTTAAAATATTTCACTGTTTCTCCGCCAGGGGGCGTAGATGTACATCTTATTTTTCTCAATGTCTCTATTTCTAGGAGTCCGATTTGAAAAATTCTTTTTGCATTCGGAAGCTTGAAATATGCAAATGATGATCCTTTATTTCGTTTTTTTTTTACGATGCACAATTTCGCCGGTAGAGGGCGTAAATGCAGATGATGTCGAATTCAAAAATACGTTTTATTCTACATATTTGCTTCTAAACATCCGATTGAATTTTTTTTTTTTTTTTATCTTTCGATTCCATTTATGTCGAAGAGTATTTCAGATATAGTTACTTTTTTCAAATTACGCACAGATTTTCCGCTAGGGAGCGTTACATACAAAATTACATTTTTGCCGATAACTCTTCTTCTAAAACTCCGATTTGGAAAATTTTTTTCTTCAGCGGATATATCTCCTGATGGAAAATCGTTTGCATATAATTTAAAATTTTTGGTAAAGAATACTTTGGCCACCAGGGGGCGTAAGTGTTAATTTTTGCTTCTAATGTATTTGCCATTAAATCGGAGCTTCTAAAATATTGATTGAAAAAATTATTTCGTGGACTGATGCCACTCACATCGATAAACCTTTTCGGAATATTTTCTTCTTAAAATATTGCACTGTTTCTCCGCCAGGGGGCGTAGATGTACATCTTATTTTTGTCAATATCTCTATTTCTAGGAGTCCGATTTGAAAAATTCCTTCTTTGTTGGATAGTGTTTTCCGTGTGACATGTTTTTCATAAAATGTCAAAATTTTCAAGTAATTCATAGACTTTCCGCTAGGGGGCGTAGCGGTAAATTGCGTTCCCCCCTATATCTCTGCTTCCAAATCTCTGATTGGAAAAATTCTTTCTGCACCGGATACAGCTCCTGATGGGAAATCGTTTGCACATAATTTTTAAATTTTGTAAAAAAATAATTTGGCCACCAGGGGGCGTAAATCTTAATTTCCGCTTCTGTTGTATTTGCAGCAAAATATGAGCTTCTAAATTCTCGATTCAAAATAACGTCGTTTGTTTGACCGATACTAGTCATGTCGACAAACCTTTTAGAAACATTTTTTTCTTAAAATAGTGCATGGTTTCTACGCCAGGGGGCGTAGATGTACATCTTATTTTTGTCAATATAACTACTTCTAGGAATCCGATTTGAAAAATTCCTTCTTTGATGTATACTTTCTAGTGTGACATGTGGTTCATATAATTTCAAAATTTTCAAGTAATTCAGAGATTTTCCGCCAGGGGGCGTAAATGTAAATTGCGTTTCCCCTTATATCTCTGCTTCTAAATCTCCGATTTAAAAAATTCTTTCTGCACCGCATACAGCTCCTGATGGGAAATCTTTTGCACATATTTCTAATTTTTGTAAGAAGTGGTTTGGCCACCAGGTGGCGTAAGTCTTAATTTCCGCTTCTGTTGTATTTGCAGCAAAATATGAGCTTCTAAAATCTCGATTGAAAATACAAGTCATTTGTTGACCGATGCTATTGATGTCGACAAAACTTTTAGGGAAATTTTCTTCTTGAAAAAATGCATGGTTTCTGCGCCAGGGGGCGTAGATGTATATCTTATTTTTGTGAATATCTCTACTTCTAAGAGTACGATTTGAAAAATTCCTTCTTTGTTGGATAGTGTTTCCGATGCGAAATGTTTTCCCTCTAAATTCAAAATTTTGAAGTAAATCATAGACTTTCCGCTAGGGGGCACAAAGGTAAATTGCGTTTTCTGCGTTATTTCTGCTCCTGGAGCTCTGATTTGAAAAATTCTTCCTGTATCGCATACAAGACCTGATGGAAAATATTTTTCACATAATTTCTGTTTGGTAAAGAATGGTTTAGCCACCAGGGGTCATAAGTGTTAATTTCTGCTTCTGAAGTATTTGTTGCAAAATCTGGGCTCCTGAAAACTCGACTAATTTTTTCTTTTTCTTGGACCGATACCGCTCATATGGATAAACCCTTTTGTGAATACTTTCTTCCTAAAATAATGCATGATTTTCCCACCAGGGGACGTAAAATCACATCTTATTATTGTCGATATATCTGTTTCAAAAAGTTCGTAAGCTCACGATTCCCTTTACAGCAATATCTGAGGGATTAAAAACCCGATTGAAAAACTTCTTTCTTTGGTCAGATCTATTGTTTTCCATACCGGTTCCATTGACTTTGAATAGCTTTGATAAATTTAATTTGCGTCAGAACGGATTCAAAAGACGTGCTTATTACACCCGAATATTCGGTGTCATCTTTCTTGTTATAACTCAAACGCAGCACAAAAGCTTTTGCAAAAGCACATCTATTTATTAATTCTATACGGTTTTTTACTGTAAGACCAGTTGTGAAAGAACGGCTGAACATAGATATATGGTTAAGGTATCAAAATAAATGTCTTACCATGTAGATGAGCCAGTCGAAAAGAAAAATAAGATTGGGTTAACGGTTCGGACGTTGTGGGGCCGCAAAGTTAATGGAAGAAGCGTGCGGTTGACTCACGCGCTGCTGAAGGCGGAGGTATGGAGGGACTCAAAGTCCAAAATCTCTCTTCTCAGCGAACCCTTGTGCAAAACGCTAGCAGGAATTTGTTTGAAAGTTCTTATCGGAACAGCGAACACTCGAAGACCTGCTTGCGTTGTGCCATTGGACTGTGTGACGTATATATACAATTTAACATTCATTCGATCCAGTTTATTCACATAGGTAAGACGTTTCCCTTTATGTAAAGATGCAAATAAACTTTTCATATGATTTTATTCTTTTCAAAAAAAAAAAAAGCTGTTCCTCGATTCCGACGATTTTTGTCTACCAGGTTCGAATCCCTTTGAGGCATGAATGTTGTGTTTGTCTTACGGCACTGGCTCTCTCACTTCCCTGAAACCAGTGGCTCTAAATTAGGGACGGGCGACTGCTTATAGCCCACTGAATTGCTCACGGTGGTCGTTAAACCCCTAATGAGATTTTTTTTAAAGTAATTTAACGCGAAAAATCAAAGTAAAAGTTATTAAGGTAAGTTTTTACACGAAAACAAATTTCCGAGTTTAGTGCTCATTATATTACACATTTTGCAAAATATCGATCTATCTAAAAGCTCTAACCTACAATTATTAAACAACAAATATTTTGCACAGAATGTTATTTATCGCGAGGTCTTTTTAAAAACGGAAATAAACAGCATATAATTTTTTGTTCTAACATGAATGAGTTCTTACTATATAAGGTTTTACTATATTTCCTTACAGAAATCCGGTGTCTATTTGATGTGTTTCCAATCTGCTCCAATTAACAAGTTAGTAAAATCATGCAATGCATTAATTATGATACGCTTTCCAACATACCAGAAATCATTACTCAAGTTATGAGGAGAATGGCTGTGGAATAAATATCGCTCTTGTTTCCTGACCTTTGATCCCATTTCGATGTTATTCTACAGAACCGGTTCAGTATACCTCCGAAATAACATGATAAAGTTTTGTCGCAATCGAAGCATTTTTACGTAAGTTATGATGCATAAGGGCTATGGAATAGATCCCACTCCTGTGTCCTAACCTTTGACCCCATTTCGCCCATTTTATAGGCAGGCCCCTATAGCATACTAACATTTTATCCAAATCGAAGAATTTTCACGTGAGCTATGACGCATAATGGCGATGGAAGTGATTCCGCTCCTATGTCCTGACCTTTGACCCCATTTCGCCCATTTTTAATAGTTCCATGTCGTCACCAGGTGGTCCCCTACCACATACTAAACTTTTATCGAAATCCAACCATTTGTACGCACGTTATGACGCATAAGGGCAATGGAATGGATCCCGCTCCTACGTCCTGACCTTTGACCCCACTTCACCCATTTTCAATAGGGTTGATTCCCAGGTGGTCCCGTACCGGTTCAGTATACCTGATATTTTATCGACATCGAACCATATTTACTAATATTTTATCGACATCGAACCATATTTACGCAAGTTATAACGCATAAGGGCAATGGAATGGATCCCGCTCCTATGCCGTGACATTTGACCCCACTTCACCCATTTTCTATAGGGTTTGTCCCCGGGAGGTCCTTTATTACATACTAAAATTTCATCGAAATCGAACCATATTTACGCAAGTTATGACGCATAAGGGCAATGGAATAGATCCCGCTCCTATGCCGTGACCTTTGACCCCACTTCACCGATTTTCAACAGGGTTCATTCCCAGGTGGTCCCCTATAACATGCTAAACTTTCATCGACATCGAACCGTATTTACGCAAGTTATGACACATAAAGTCAATGGAATGGATCCCGCACCAATGTCGTAACCTCTAACCCATTTCGTCCATTTTCAATAGGGTTGATTCCCAGGTGGTCCCGTACAATACACTAATATTTTATCGACATCGAACCATTTTTACGCGAGGTATAGTGCCGACAGACGGACGGACAAAGCTGGAGCATATACGCTTCTTCAACCTACGGTTGGAAAGCGTAAAAAACTAAGACAAGCCGCCAACTGCAACCGATGACTGGGGTACAGTTGGCAAATTTTGAGCGAAGCTGTTGCAAAATCCGAGCTCATTAAAGCGTCTTTTATAACAAATTCTAAAAAACGAACGCGTTAAATTTATGACTTCCAGAACAAAAGTACAAAACATTCTAAAAGAAAAAAATGCCTAAAATGTATCATGAACTACTTTCCTTCACGCCTTCACGTTGGTTGTGATCAGGTTGCATGTAAATAAAGCGGAAAGACACGCTCAGATCGGGAACCACGTTTTATATTTTGTATCGCGAAAGACAGACACACACACACACACACACACATATACGCAAACTTCCTTTCATTGTTATAGATTAAGCAAGTGTTGAGCTAACAGACAGAGTCTTTCCATTTCTTCGTTTTCCAATTCAAACGAATTTTCTTAATTAATGTTAGTGAGCCGACTTTCCTGAAACGGTTCAAGTAAAAGACAATCTAGTTTTAATTGAAATTCCTCAATGGTACGAAATTTCGGGAATCGGAAGGCGTCAAAACCTGACCATGGACGATGTCCAGTCGCATTAAAAAAAACTGATGTGTCATCTCGTACCTATGCCTGAACAACTAATTGTCTCGAGCCTCGTAAAGAAAGCGCCGCTCAATCACACTCTGTTATAGGACGGGCAACGTCCTCTATATACACTGGTGTGCAAAAATTAAGGACGAAGAGGATAAATTAGCATAACAGCGGAACGAGCAAGCAGAACGGACCGAAAGACCACTCAGGAGATAGACTATGGTCAGGTACGGTAGGGCATGCGCATATATGCAGCATGACGTAAGGGGTGGAATGTCGGAAGGGTATAAAGCACACGGGCGGTGTACGCTCAGCAATTCGGTTAAAGCTATTGCACAGTGTACATCGCTTTGAACGACGTCGAGTTGCTGACACCGTGTGATATGGCCAACAGGCAATCCAGTAGACGACATCTGGATGACTTTACCCGAGGTCGCGTCATTGGGAAGTTGGAAGAAGGTCGAAGTGTGACTAGTGTGGCCGAGGAGTTCGGGATCGCTCACAGCATCGTTTCACGAGCTTGGAGAGCATTTCAAACGACAGGAACAGCTGTCCGAGAGTTTAGCAGTGGTCGTCAACGAGCAACCACGGCGGCGGACGACCGGTATATTGTCCTACAGGCGAGAAGAGACAGAAGGCATACAGGGGGAGAAATCGCAAGGCACATGCAACAGACAACTGGACGTCCGTTATCGCGTTTTACCGTGGCCTGGAGGCTGCACAAAGGTGGTCTATTTGCACGACGACCAGACGGTGTGTGCCATTAACGCCTGCTCATCGTAGACGGCGGTTTCTATGATGCCAGGAACACAAGAAGTGAACACATCAGCAATGGGGTCGAGTTCTCTTTATGGATGAGAGCCGATTTAGTCTAACGAGCAATTCTGGACGTATACATATATATAGAGAGAGCAGGGAACACGCAATCACACCTCCAACATCATCGGAAGGGACCGGTTTGGAGGTGGCGGAATTCTCGTTTGGGGCGGTATCTTACTTGGTAGCCATACTGACCTCCACATTTTCCAAGGAGGTTCAGTCACTGGTGTCCGCTATTGTACCAAGGTTCTCCTGTCTCACGTGCGTCTGTTTAGAGGTACTGTGGGTCCTGAGTTCCTCTTCATGGACGACAACGTTACACCTCATCGTACAGTGTCTGTCGCAAAGCTGTTGGGGAGTGAAGATATTCAACGCATGGATTGGCCCGCAAGGTCCCCGGACCTAAATCCAATGGAACACGTGTGGGACCTTCTCGGGAGACGCTTGGCAGCACGTCACCAGCCGCCAACAACGATTGGCGTTACAAGAGGTATGGGCCGCGATGCCTCAACAGCCCCTTGACAACCTCGTCCTCAGTATGGACAGACGTTGTAAATCCTGCAACGCAGTCAGGGGTGATCATATCCCCTACTAAAGACTGGATTTTTCTTGGCAGCCGCCTGTCACATGGACGTTTCTGTCTTCTGTCCAGTTGTGCTTGAAGCTACCTTTTCAATAAAGTGCCTTTGTATCCTTTGGATTCCTTGTTTGGACGGTTTTGCTCACTTGTCCCATATTCGTACATCTTGGAGATCTTATGGTATGATTTGAGGCGATGTGGAGCACTTCTGCACCACGTTACAGTCGAAAAACCGTCTCGTCCTTAATTTTTGCCCGCCAGTGTATTAATATTTATTTAAAGCTTAAAAACAACCGTTCTAGCATGGGTATACGTTAGTTACTATATAAAATACAACAGGAAAAACTATGCAGTTCTTTTTATTATTTTGTTGCTGCTTTGTGTTTCCTCTCATAGATTTTGTTTACTTTTCTCGTTGCTTAGGTATGTTTAGCAGATGTGAACGAGAAGAAGATGGAAGAGAGTGTAGCAGAGTTAGGGCAAAAGCATTCCATGCATAAGTTAACCTACGTAGTGTGTGACGTATCATCAGAGGCCAGTTTTCAAGGTAATATTCCGCACGAAATGCGCCAGTTTAATACCTACCAGTATTATTCCATTTCTCCGTTGTAAATGTCTAAAGTTGCCGCACATTTAGTCGGAGCGAAAATCAACGAAACAAATTAGAAATCTTAGTGTAAATGGAACTATGCAAGCTATAGTTCGAAACTGAACGAAGTCAGAGCAGAATCCTCGCAATGAAGATGTTTTTATAAACTCCGCAAAGTTCCGAGGCCTTACAGTTGCGTAGTTGAAGCAAGACCATCTAGGAAATCCAAGGCCATGACAGTAGAGAGATGGGTTCCCTTTTTTTGTGACGTCACGCGGAAACCAACGCTTCCGATTCGTTTCCAACGTTGTCGTGCGTGACGTCTAACTCAACATTGTCGTATCTTCTGCTACTATCTCTTGTTTCTGGCCAAGGCGGTCTAGGAAATCCAAGACCATGACTACAGAGAAATGAGTTCTCTCTTTTAGTGACGTCACGTGAAAACCAAGGCTTCCGATTGGTTTCCAACGCTGTCGTGCGATATATCAAACACGACACCGACGTATATCCTAGTACTCTTTCCTGTATCTCGCCAAGGCCATCTTGAAAACCCCAGGCCATGACATTAGAGAGATGAGCTCCCTTTTTTAGTGACGCCACAGGTACCAAGGCTTCCGATTGGTTTTCAACGCCATCATCTGTGACGTCAAATTCGAAACGAATGTATACTCCCTCCTGTGTCTGGCCTAGGACATCTAGAAAACCTAAATCCATGACATTAGAGATCAGTTCTCTGTTTTAGTGACATCACGCGGAGACCAAGGCTTCCGATTGGTTTTCAACGCTGTCGTGTGTGACGTCAAACACGAAACCTACGTACTTCTGTGTTTTTAGTCAAAGCCATGGTATTGTAGAGATGAGTTCCCTCTTTCAGTGACGTAACGCGAAATCCAAGGCTTCCGATTGGTTTCCAACACTCTCGTGTGTGACGTCCAACACAACACCGACGTATTTACTCTGTTTGGCCAATGCCATCTAGGTAGCTGAAGGCCATAACATTAGAGAGACGAGTTCCCTCTTTTAGTGACGTCACGCCGAAACCAAATCTCCCCACTGTTTTTCAACGCTGTCGTGTATGACCTCAAACACGGCACAGACGTATCTTCTATTACTATCTCCAGTATCTGGACAAGGCCGTCCAGAAAACCCAAAGCCATGACATTAGAGAGGCGAGTTCCCTCTTTTAGTGACGTCACGCGGAAACCAAGGCTTCCAATTGGTTTCCAACGTGTCGTGTACTCCGACGTATCTTCTGCTACTATCTCCTGTGTCTGTCCAAGGTTATCTAGGAAACCCAAGGCCATGACATTAGAGAGATGTGTTCCCTCTTTCAGTGACGTAACGCGAAAACCAAGGCTTCCGATTGGTTTCCAATGCTGTCGTGTGTGAAGTCAAACATAACCCCGACTTATCTCCTGTGTTTGGCCAAAGCCATCGAGGAAAAGCAAGGGCATGGCATTGGAGAGATGTGTTCCCTCTTTTAGTGACCTCACGGGAAAACCAAGGCTTCCGATTGGTTTCCAGTGCTGTCGTGTGTGAAATCAAACATGACACCGACGTATCTCCTGTGTTTGGCCAAGGCCATCTAGGAAAACCAAGGACATGGTATTGGAGAGATGTGTTCTCTCTTTCAGTGACGTCACGCGAAAACCAAGGCTTCCGATTGGTTTCGAACGCTGTAGTGTGTGACGTCAAACACGACACCGACGTATTTCCTGTGTATGACCAATGTCATCTTGAAAACTCAAAGCCATGACATTAGAGAGATGAGTTCTCTCTTTTAGTGACGTCACGCAGAAACCAAGCATCTGATGAGTTTGCAACGCTGTCGTGTGTGACGTCAAATACAGAACGGACGTATTGATCCGTGTAAAATGAGTGGCATCACAAAAGGAGAGAACTCATCTCCTTGTACTTTTTAGACGGTTGGGACCTCCTTTTTTATGTAAATAATACCACGATGAGTCAAAGGTTCATCCGCTTTGCTGCAAGAAAGTTTAATGATACGAAAACACCGTACACGCTCACCTAATTATGTACACTATAGGCCGCAGTTTTCTATAGTCCTTTGTGAAAGTCATGGCTGCCATTCTTCCGTCCTGGGGACGGATTTCCGTCTTTTGAAGATTTTGGCCACCTGTTAGAATATTTTAAAATTCTGTTTTCGTTTTTCCCCCGAAAGTGTTGTGTATTTCTGTAACCATTGAAATTGTGGAGTTGCAACAAATGTTTTAAAAGGGATCAAAATGTTCTAAAAAGTTCATCGCGATTGCACGCCTGCCAAATTTTCCGGATTTTGTGAAATCTCTTCCGGTCGGAAAGTGCGTTTTTTGGGGTTCATCACATTTTCTGGAAATTCGGTGTAAATGCGCAGTGTAGGGGACATGAGAATGTTCCGTGATTTTCCGCTTTTTGAATTTTTCTGAAGGAGTCTTTATTATTACTGTTTCTCTTCCTGGATGTATTCCTCATTTTTTATTGTTTCCAAAGATGTTCATTTATTTTTCCGTAACCGTGCAAAATAACGAATTCGCATTTTTAAAGAATTTTTCTAAGCGGAATGCTTGCTTTCCTACTTCGTAGTCTCTGCTTCAAAATAAATCAGTTGGGCTTGCATTTTTACACTCCAGTTTTTGTAAGCGAAATATTTAAAACTCGGTTCATGATGTGTCCGTGAAAGAATCGGTTTTATCTCGTTGACCAAATCGTATTCACGGCAGAGTGACTACCTCAGTAGCAATTTTTGGAATTAATTTAACTTAAAATTCATGTTTTGCCATTCATCTCTTGCAACTTAAAATTCATGTTTTGCCATTCATCTCTTGCTACATCAAATCACAGAGCAGGCATTTTGCCATTTTCTTAACGAAATTAAAGTTCAAAAACGCCACTACTTACTCATTGTGCAGGGAAAACTGTTGCGTATCACTATATACGGCGATGGACAGTTGAAGTTCCGATTTTGAACTCAAATTTTTGATAAAACAAAAGGAAAAGTGCTCGCACCTTTTATTTCTTGCTGTAGCAAACAGTGATTAAGGAAATGCTGTGAAAACAGCTGTACGAATCACCGAAATGAATGGCAATATTCAGTTGTTTTTTTCTTATCAGCTTATAAAGTTGAGGGAGGTAGTTAATTATATTGGGTATATAAATAAGTTTTGAGGTATTTCCGTTCGGTGTCGTACTTATCACTGCTCGCATGTATTTTCAGGTGGCAACACTGCAATATCGCAGTACGAGACGCCAGCTGTCAGAGTCAGTATATGACATTCGATTGAGGTGTGAAGACGTATTTGTTTTGCTCGATAGAAAATGGCAACTTTCGTCCTGACAAAACAGCATTTGTAGGAAGTGTTAGTGCATTACTTTATTGTCAAGAAAAGTGCTGCAGACAGTTATCGCTTAATGTCAGAAATCTATAGTGAACATTCCCCATCCATAAAAGCATGTGAGCATTGGTTTAGACGATTCAAAAGGAACGATTTCGATGTCGGTGATAAAGAACGTTCTGTACCACCCCAAAAAAATTGCTGATGCCAAATTGGAAGCTTTAATCGATGAGGATCCGTACCAGACACAAAAAGAACTAGCAGCAGCATTAAATGTTAGTCAACCATGCATTTCACAACGTTTAGCTGCCATGGGAATGGTGCAAAAAGAAGGGAATTGGGTTCCACATGCTTTGCGCGAAAGAGACCTTTAACGTCGAAAAACCATTTGAAAATTGCTGCTTCAAAGGCAAAAAAGAAAGGGTTTTTTGCAACGTATTATTCCTGCCGACGAGAAATGGATATGGTACGATAACCCTAAACGTCAGAAAGCATGTGTGAAGCCAGGTGAACCAGGTCCTTCAACGCCAAAACGCAATATCCATGGTTCAAAGGTAATGCTGTGTATCTGGTGGGATCAGAAGGGTGTGATCCACTATGAACTGCTGAAACCGTCAGAAACTATTACTGGTGATCCGTATCGAACCCAATTAATGCGTTTAAAATGATACTTAGAAGGATCCGACTGGGAAGTTCTACCCCACCCGCCATATTCGCCAGATATTGCGCCATCGGATTACCATTTGTCCCGGTCAATGCAGTCAGCACTTTCTGGAGAACGGTTTAGTTCTTATGAAGACATCAAAAATTGGCTGGACAACTGGATCTCTTCCAAGGAACCGGGATTCTTTCTTCGGGGAATACGTTCACTGCCCGAAAGATGGGGTAAAGTTGTAGCTTCAGAGGGAGCAAACTTCGATTAATATTAAAATATTGTTTCTGTTCTCCAACAACGTGTTTTGTTCACCTCAAATCCCTCAAAACTTATTTATATAACCAATATATTCTTTTTTTTTCCCTTGTCACATTAATCGATAAAGCCCAACTCCTTACATGGTATCTCGATTTTCAGTCTTGGCGTAAGTACTTTAGTGGCACCCATGGTGAAAGTTCCACTAGTGCCACAATTCCACAGCATTATCACTCAGCAGATTTCGAGGACAGAAACTGATGCCAGATTCCAC
Source organism: Macrothele yani (assembly GCA_039090855.1). Lineage (NCBI taxonomy): Eukaryota > Metazoa > Arthropoda > Arachnida > Araneae > Macrothelidae > Macrothele > Macrothele yani. Next base: position 109,905,301 of record CM077033.1, on the reverse strand, counting down.
ATCCACTACTGAAAGGAAGTGCCGTCCATGCAGGAAATAGGCTGTGGTGTGAAACACGTGGTAATCGAATGGGAAAAGTGACGTACTGTATCGAGTAGAATCTCAACCCGTTCCAATTCCTGCAATTTTCGACGAATCACTCCGGAGGTGTGACTTGGAGCTTTATCACTTGCTGCAACTCACCCTTCCTATTGATGAGCGCTGGGTAGCGTTGGCGCAAAGCATCATGGAGCCGGTACAATTGCTCGTCATAAAGGTTTTCGTCCACTGCCTAACCACCAAGCAGGAGTTTGTTTGTTTTCGATTGAAGGTTTAACGACGACAGCGAGCAACTCAATGGTCTATAAGCAGTTCCTCGTCCCTAATTTAGGGTCGCTGGTTCCAGGGAAGGGAGAGAGCCAGTACCGTAAGACAAGCACAACAGCCATGTCTCACCGGAATTCGAACCCGCACGAATGATCAGAAGCCATGGCTTTGACCACTGCACCACCGGGACGACCAGGACTTCCCAGTTGACAGTAATCTCACAATTGCACCAAATGCACAGCGTGACTTTCCTCTTGAACTACCCTCTCTTTTTTTTGATTGGAGGTTTAACGACCACCGTGAGCAACTCAATGGGCTATAAGCAGTCGCCCGTCCCTAATTTAGGGTCACTGGTTCCAGGGAAGGGAGAGAGCCAGTGCCGTAAGACAAACACAACATCCATGCCAGACCGGGATTCGAACCCGGACCCCTTACGGGCGAATGATCAAAGGCCAGCGCCTTAGACCACTGCGCCACCGGGGCGGCCCTCTGCACCATTAGCTGGGCTTCCTGGCGTGGTCTCAACTATTGTTTCCCATTGATCAGAGAGCGTAGGAGTAATCACTTTTTATCCCCTGTGATGATACCACGCCAAAATATTTCGTCCTGTCGATTTAAAAAATCTGCAACAGAGAGCACTGCTGGGGCCCTAGTGCATGGGAAACTATCCGATGGCGTCTAGAGAAGAAACGAAACTTGTGCAGGGGACGAACGGTGGTAGATTCGGCTTCCCACTGTAGCTCTCAATTGCCGTTGTCTGGTATTGGGGTTCGCTGTTACAATTTCGACCAGTATAATGAATAAAGTCCTCCGCTGGACGTGTAGTGCAGGAAAACTTACGTTAAGTCACGTTAGGGTTATTCAAAGGTTACTTGACGTAGCTAAAGTGTGCTTAATCTTCAAAGTGCTAGAGTTTTTGTTTAGGTAAGACACGCACGTGCAATAAATTCATTGAATATGGAACTTCTTTTTACTCAGCGTTCCTCATTATCTTGAATTTCAGTAATATAACTTCGGTTTTTGTACATTAGTACCTTGAAGGCTCCTTATTAGAGCGGTAAACACAATATACCCTGGACTTAACGTAGATACTCAATGAAATAGACTTAACTGCCAGACAGAGGTCTGACAATAAAATGAACTAAGAAAACTTACTCACTTTTAACCTTTTATTGGAGAACTCCTGGTATTACTTAAATACACACTCCAACAAAACTCAACTACTGATAGCCCGAACTTTCGTACTATCGTAGATAAATCACATAACAATAATAATGGAAGAACCTATCACATATAAAACGAAGCTCTTTGGTATACTTGAGCGCGCATATATATACTGCATACCAAACTTCATGACTTACACTCGTTGCCACATATAATTCAGCGGGAGAAATAACATCTCGTTAAGTGAGAAGAGATAATTTGCATAGGAAAATAAAATAACAAGAGATAGTAAAATCAAAAGGAAACTGAATCTAGAGTATACGTTACATCTCCCCTTATTTTATTTTTTTTTTTTCGAAAAACCTATCAAATTTTGAGTGTAGTCTTACATTTCGCTGACTGACGTTTATCGTCCTACTTTTTCTGTGGCAGCAGTATTTACAACTTCAAGCTTGGCATAACAAATTCAGTAAACCGGTGTCCGCAGCTATTGTCGTCTGTGAAGCAGGAAACACTTTTTATACGTGTACAGAACAAACCTGCATCGGCATACCTTATTTTTATTCTGCCCAGCAGGAATCACTTTTTTGATTTCATTTTACTTCCTCATATTTTCAACTCTATAGATATTTATCGTTGATTACAAACCAACTGTATCAGCAGCGAAGATTGCCTGTAGCTGCCTAACAGTAACAATTTTCACTATTTTACCCCTAACACATATATATATATGAAAAATTGGATTAGTAGACGGACATAGAATATATATATAAAAAAAACTACATATATACACAAAAAGAATGCGTAGGCCCACACGAAAAAAAAAAAAAAATTCTGTCACGCCAACTGGTCGTGCAGGAAAAACAACATAATGAGAAAATAACCTGTCCACGAGAACTTACTTATCTCGAGGACGCATAAAAAACCCTAGTACGATATCTTTTTCCAGGCCTAATCGGACTGGTAAATTCTGGTGGCGTCGATCTTTTCTGCGACTTGAATGGATCTGGAACATCTGTAGTCTGTCGGTCAAGAAATCCCTGCGTCTGACAGGAACGGTCAGGAACGGCTGAAGTCTGTCGGTCAGGAATTCCCTGCGTCTGACAGGAACGGCTGAAGTCTGTCGGTCAGGAATTCCATGCGTGTGACAGGAACGGCTGAAGTCTGTCGGTCAGGAATTCCCTGCGTCTGACAGGAACGGCTGAAGTCTGTCGGTCAGGAATTCCCTGCGTGTGACAGGAACGGCTGAAGTCTGTCGGTCAGGAATTCCCTGCGTCTGACAGGAACGGCTGAAGTCTGTCGGTCAGGAATTCCCTGCGTCTGACAGGAACGGCTGGAAGTCTGTCGGTCAGGAATTCCCTGCGTGTGACAGGAACGGCTGAAGTCTGTCGGTCAGGAATTCCCTGCGTCTGACAGGAACGGTCAGGAACGGCTGAAGTCTGTCGGTCAGGAATTCCCTGCGTCTGACAGGAACGGCTGAAGTCTGTCGGTCAGGAATTCCCTGCGTCTGACAGGAACGGCTGAAGTCTGTCGGTCAGGAATTCCCTGCGTGTGACAGGAACGGCTGAAGTCTGTCGGTCAGAAATTCCCTGCATCTGACAGGAACGGGCTCCCCCAGGCTTTCGATATGTTGTCCCTGTTCGGGCGCCATTATAACGAAGTAAATTTCTCCGTCATTTCTGTCCACGCCAGGATTCGAACCCGGATCCCCTCATTCCGGAATAAGTCACTCTACCAATTGAGCTACGCGGACGTTTGTTCTGATTGCTATGTGCCTTTATGTCGTGTGCGTCCTTCTGGCAGGTACGTCACATCTCCTGGTACGTTACACCAGGATGTCAGTGTTGGTGGTCGTTGGACGTCCTGACCTCCACTTGTCTTCAAGACGAGTCCCCAAACTATCCGATGGCGCCTGGAGAAAAAACGAAACTTGTGCAGGTGATGAACAGTAGTAGATTGGGCTTCCCACCTCAGCTGTCAACTGCCGTTGTCTGGTATTGGAGTTCGCTGTTACAATTTCAAACAGGATTTCAGTGTTGGTGGTCGATGGACGTCCTGGCCTCGGCTTGTCTTCAAGACGAGTCTCCAAACCTTCCGACGGCGCCTGGAGAAGAAACGAAACTTGTGCAGTTGACGAACAGTGGTAGATTGGGCTTCCCACCTCAGCTGTCAACTGCCGTTGTCTGGTATTGGGGCTCGCTGTTACAATTTCAACCAGGATTTCAGTGTTTGTGGTCGATGGACGTCCTGACCTCGGCTTGTTTTCAAGACGAGTCCCCAAACCTTCCGACGGCGCCTGGAGAAGAAACGAAACTTGTGCAGTTGACGAACAGTGGTAGATTGGGCTTCCCACCTCAGCTATCAATTGCCGTTGACTGGTATTGGGGTTCGCTGTTACAATTTCAACCAGGATTTCAGTGTTGGTGGTCGTTGGACGTCCTGGCCTCGGCTTGTCTTCAAGACGAGACCCCAAACCTTCCGACGGCGCCTGCAGAAGAAACGAAACTTGTGCAGTTGACGAACAGTGGTAGATTGGGCTTCCCACCTCAGCTATCAATTGCCGTTGACTGGTATTGGGGTTCGCTGTTACAATTTCAACCAGGATTTCAGTGTTTGTGGTCGATGGACGTCCTGACCTCGGCTTGTTTTCAAGACGAGTCCCCAAACCTTCCGACGGCGCCTGGAGAAGAAACGAAACTTGTGCAGTTGACGAACAGTGGTAGATTGGGCTTCCCACCTCAGCTATCAATTGCCGTTGACTGGTATTGGGGTTCGCTGTTACAATTTCAACCAGGATTTCAGTGTTGGTGGTCGTTGGACGTCCTGGCCTCGGCTTGTCTTCAAGACGAGTCCCCAAACCTTCCGACGGCGCCTGCAGAAGAAACGAAACTTGTGCAGTTGACGAACAGTGGTAGATTGGGCTTCCCACCTCAGCTATCAATTGCCGTTGACTGGTATTGGGGTTCGCTGTTACAATTTCAACCAGGATTTCAGTGTTGGTGGTCGTTGGACGTCCTGGCCTCGGCTTGTCTTCAAGACGAGTCCCCAAACCTGTCCGATGGCGCGAGGAGAAGAAACGAAACTTGTGCACGTGACGAACGGTGGTATATTGAGCTTCCCACCTCAGCTATCAATTGCCGTTGACTGGTATTGGGGTTCGCTGTTACAATTTCAACCAGGATTTCAGTGTTGGTGGTCGTTGGACGTCCTGGCCTCGGCTTGTCTTCAAGACGAGTCCCCAAACCTTCCGACGGCGCGAGCAGAAGAAACGAAACTTGTGCAGTTGACGAACAGTGGTAGATTGGGCTTCCCACCTCAGCTATCAATTGCCGTTGACTGGTATTGGGGTTCGCTGTTACAATTTCGACCCGGATGTCAGTGTTGGTGGTCTTTGGACATCCTGACCTCGGCTTGTGTTCAAGACGAGTCCCCAAACTGTCCGATGACACCTGGAGAAGAAACAAAATTTGTGCAGGTGACGAACGGTGGTATATTGGGCTTCCCACCTCAGTTGTCAATTGCTGTTGGCCGGTATTCGGGCTCGCTGTTACAATTTCGACTAGGATGTAAGCGTTGGTGGTCGTTGGACGTTCTGAACTCAGCTTGTCTTCAAGACGAGTCCCCAGAATTGAAACGCCGAAACTACTTTCGTGCAGTCCATGGTTTTCTCGTTTCAACTGCATAAATTTCGTTGCTTCTAACGTGCTTAAACCCATTTTCTAATGAATGCGTAGAAGCACCCAAACAGCACGTTTATCGACCTCCATCCTCTGCTTACCTGGTAACGGAATGTGGCTTGGTGCCAAATGTACTTCATGAGCCTCGTGTGTTCTACATCATCGCTGTACCCAATGGACGCTAGCACAGAAATCGAGACCCCAACATTATGCGGAGCCACAAATGGGACGAACGCTTGAGACACCCTAGTATACATATGAGGGTTGGAAATTATTTCGTGATAATCGTGATGCAAAGGAGAGGAGAGTTCTACTCTGAACTATTTATGTAACTTTCCAACGTAAACCTGCGCAGAATGGTCGAATCCTCTATCGAACGGTATATCCACACTAGCGAAGTAAAGACACCTCGTAGTTGGGAATGCAGTCTAAAACCATGTTTAGGACGTTTGAGCAGCTTGGGCTAAAAGTCAAAGTACCTAGATGTACCGTGAAGGAATATTATGAAGGACAAGCTTGTGGACCATCTGGTTTACCATATAGTTCGGGTGCAAGATAGGTGGCAGCCTTCAAAAAACAATGGAGAAACGTTGCTTGTACTTCTGTGCGCGAACGTCCCCAGAGGAGCAAAACTCAAGTTCTCGCTTTGTCTGTAATGTTGGAGAATGACTGGCGGTGGACAATTCGTGAATTCGCCCACGAGTGTAACCTTTCGCATGCGACTGTGCTGTACATTTAAAACAAGTTAGTACAATTATTCAATGCACTGATTATGATACGCTTTCCAACATACTAGAAATCATTACTCAAGTTATGAGGATAATGGCTGTGGAATAAATCTCGCTCCTGTGCCCTGACATTTGACCCCATTTCGATTATATTCAACATAACTGGTTCAGTATACCTCCGGAAGAACATACTAAAGTTTTGTCCCAATAAAAGTATTTTTGGTCAAGGTATGAGGATAATGGCTGTGGAATAAATCTCGCTCCTGTGCCCTGACCGTTGACCCCATTTCGATTATATTCAACAGAACTGGTTCAGTATACCTCCGGAACAACATACTAAAGTTTTGTCCCAATAGAAGTATTTTTGGTCAAGGTATTACAATAATGGCTGTGGAATAAATCTCGCTCCTGTGCCCTGACATTTGACCCCATTTCGATTATATTCAACAGAACTGGTTCAGTATACCTCCGGAACAACATACTAAAGTTTTGTCCCAATAGAAGTATTTTTGGTCAAGGTATTACAATAATGGCTGTGGAATAAATCTCGCTCCTGTGCCCTGACATTTGACCCCATTTCGATGATATTAAACAGAATTGGTTCAGTATACCTCCGGAAGAACATACTAAAGTTTTGTCGCAATAGAAGTATTTCTAGTCAAGTTATGAGGATAATGGCTGTGGAATAAATCTCGCTCCTGTGCCCTGACCTTTGACCCCATTTCGATGATATTAAACAGAAGTGGTTCAGTATATCTCCGGAACAACATACTAAAGTTTTGTCCCAATAGAAGTATTTCTAGTCAAGTTATGAGGATAATGGCTGTGGAATAAATCTCGCTCCACTGCCCTGACCTTTTACCCCATTTCGATTATATTCAACAGAACTGGTTCAGTATACCTCCGGAAGAACATACTAAAGTTTTGTCGCAATAGAAGTATTTATAGTCAAGTTATGAGAATAATGGCTGTGGAATAAATCTCGCTCCTGTGCCCTGACATTTGACCCCATTTCGATTATATTCAACAGAACCGGTTCAGTGTACCTCCGGAACAACATACTAAAGTTTTGTCCTAATAGAAGTATTTCTAGTCAAGTTATGAGGATAATGGCTGTGGAATAAATCTCGCTCCTGTGCCCTGACCTTTGACTCCATTTCGATGATATTAAACAGAATTTGTTCAGTATACCTCCGGAACGACATACTAAAGTTTTGTCGCAATAGAAGTATTTCTAGTCAAGGTATGAGGATAATGGCTGTGGAAAAAATCTCGCTCCTGTGCCCTGACCTTTGACCCCATTTCGATTATATTCAACAGAACCGGTTCAGTATACCTCCGGAACAACATACTAAAGTTTTGTCCCAATAGAAGTATTTCTAGTCAAGTTATGAGGATAATGGCTGTGGAATAAATCTCGCTCCTGTGCCCTGACCTTTGATTCCATTTCGATGATATTAAACAGAATTGGTTCAGTATACCTCCGGAACGACATACTAAAGTTTTGTCGCAATAGAAGTATTTCTAGTCAAGGTATGAGGATAATGGCTGTGGAAAAAATCTCGCTCCTGTGCCCTGACCTTTGACCCTATTTCGATGATAATAAACAGAATTTGTTCAGTATACCTCCGGAACGACATACTAAAGTTTTGTCCTAATAGAAGTATTTCTAGTCAAGTTATGAGGATAATGGCTGTGGAATAAATCTCGCTCCTGTGCCCTGACCTTTAATTCCATTTCGATGATATTAAACAGAATTGGTTCAGTATACCTCCGGAACAACATACTAAAGTTTTGTCGCAATAGAAGTACTTTTAGCCAAGTTATGTGGATAATGGCTGTGGAATAAATCTCGCTCCTCTGCCCTGACCTTTTACCCCATTTCGGTGATATTAAACAGAATTGGTTCAGTATACCTCCGGAACAACATACTAAAGTTTTGTCGCAATAGAAGTACTTTTAGCCAAGTTATGAGGATAATGGCTGTGGAATAAATCTCGCTCCTGTGCCCTGAGACTGTACCCCATTTCGATTATATTCAACAGAACCGGTTCAGTATACCTCCGGAAACACATACTAAAGTTTTGTCCCAATAGAAGTATTTCTAGTCAAGTTATGAGAATAATGGCTGTGGAATAAATCTCGCACCTGTGCCCTGACATTTAACCCCATTTCGATTATATTCAACAGAACTGGTTCAGTATACCTCCGGAACAACATACTAAAGTTTTGTCCCAATAGAAGTATTTTTGTTCAAGGTATTACAATAATGGCTGTGGAATAAATCTCGCTCCTGTGCCCTGACATTTGACCCCATTTCGATTGTATTCAACAGAACTGATTCAGTATACCTCCGGAAGAACATACTAAAGTTTTGTCGCAATAGAAGTATTTATAGTCAAGTTATGAGAATAATGGCTGTGGAATAAATCTCGCTCATGTGCCCTGACATTTGACCCCATTTCGATTATATTCAACAGAACTGGTTCAGTATACCTCCGGAACAACATACTAAAGTTTTGTCCCAATAGAAGTATTTTTGGTCAAGGTATTACAATAATGGCTGTGGAATAAATCTCGCTCCTGTGCCCTGACATTTGACCCCATTTCGATTATATTCAACAGAACTGGTTTAGTATACCTCCGGAAGAACATACTAAAGTTTTGTCGCAATAGAAGTATTTATAGTCAAGTTATGAGAATAATGGCTGTGGAATAAATCTCGCTCCTGTGCCCTGACATTTGACCCCATTTCGATTATATTCAACAGAACTGGTTCAGTATACCTCCGGAACAACATACTAAAGTTTTGTCCCAATAGAAGTATTTTTGTTCAAGGTATTACAATAATGGCTGTGGAATAAATCTCGCTCCTGTGCCCTGACATTTGACCCCATTTCGATTATATTCAACAGAACTGGTTCAGTATACCTCCGGAAGAACATACTAAAGTTTTGTCGCAATAGAAGTATTTATAGTCAAGTTATGAGAATAATGGCTGTGGAATAAATCTCGCTCCTGTGCCCTGACATTTGACCCCATTTCGATTATATTCAACAGAACTGGTTTAGTATACCTCCGGAAGAACATACTAAAGTTTTGTCGCAATAGAAGTATTTATAGTCAAGTTATGAGAATAATGGCTGTGGAATAAATCTCGCTCCTGTGCCCTGACATTTGACCCCATTTCGATTATATTCAACAGAACTGGTTTAGTATACCTCCGGAAGAACATACTAAAGTTTTGTCGCAATAGAAGTATTTATAGTCAAGTTATGAGAATAATGGCTGTGGAATAAATCTCGCTCCTGTGCCCTGACATTTGACCCCATTTCGATTATATTCAACAGAACTGGTTCAGTATACCTCCGGAACAACATACTAAAGTTTTGTCCCAATAGAAGTATTTTTGTTCAAGGTATTACAATAATGGCTGTGGAATAAATCTCGCTCCTGTGCCCTGACATTTGACCCCATTTCGATTATATTCAACAGAACTGGTTCAGTATACCTCCGGAAGAACATACTAAAGTTTTGTCGCAATAGAAGTATTTATAGTCAAGTTATGAGAATAATGGCTGTGGAATAAATCTCGCTCCTGTGCCCTGACATTTGACCCCATTTCGATTATATTCAACAGAACTGGTTCAGTATACCTCCGGAACAACATACTAAAGTTTTGTCCCAATATAAGTATTTTTGGTCAAGGTATTACAATAATGGCTGTGGAATAAATCTCGCTCCTGTGCCCTGACATTTGACCCCATTTCGATTATATTCAACAGAACTGGTTCAGTATACCTCCGGAAGAACATACTAAAGTTTTGTCGCAATAGAAGTATTTATAGTCAAGTTATGAGGATAATGGCTGTGGAATAAATCTCGCTCCTGTGCCCTTACATTTGACCCCATTTCGATTATATTCAACAGAACTGGTTCAGTATACCTCCGGAACAACATACTAAAGTTTTGTCCCAATAGAAGTATTTTTGGTCAAGGTATTACAATAATAGCTGTGGAATAAATCTCGCTCCTGTGCCCTGACATTTGACCCCATTTCGATTATATTCAACAGAACTGGTTCAGTATACCTCCGGAAGAACATACTAAAGTTTTGTCGCAATAGAAGTATTTATAGTCAAGTTATGAGAATAATGGCTGTGGAATAAATCTCGCTCCTGTGCCCTGACATTTGACCCCATTTCGATTATATTCAACAGAACTGGTTCAGTATACCTCCGGAACAACATACTAAAGTTTTGTCCCAATAGAAGTATTTTTGGTCAAGGTATTACAATAATGGCTGTGGAATAAATCTCGCTCCTGTGCCCTGACATTTGACCCCATTTCGATTATATTCAACAGAACTGGTTCAGTATACCTCCAGAACGACATACTAAAGTTTTGTCGCAATAGAAGTATTTCTAGTCAAGGTATGAGGATAATGGCTGTGGAATAAATCTCGCTCCTGTGCCCTGACCTTTGACCCCATTTCGATTATATTCAACAGAACCGGTTCAGTATACCTCCGGAACAACATACTAAAGTTTTGTCCCAATAGAAGTATTTCTAGTCAAGTTATGAGGATAATGGCTGTGGAATAAATCTCGCTCCTGTGCCCTGACCTTTGATTCCATTTCGATGATATTAAACAGAATTGGTTCAGTATACCTCCGGAACGACATACTAAAGTTTTGTCGCAATAGAAGTATTTCTAGTCAAGGTATGAGGATAATGGCTGTGGAATAAATCTCGCTCCTGTGCCCTGACCTTTGACCCTATTTCGATGATAATAAACAGAATTTGTTCAGTATACCTCCGGAACGACATACTAAAGTTTTGTCCTAATAGAAGTATTTCTAGTCAAGTTATGAGGATAATGGCTGTGGAATAAATCTCGCTCCTGTGCCCTGACCTTTGATTCCATTTCGATGATATTAAACAGAATTGGTTCAGTATACCTCCGGAACAACATACTAAAGTTTTGTCGCAATAGAAGTACTTTTAGCCAAGTTATGAGGATAATGGCTGTGGAATAAATCTCGCTCCTGTGCCCTGAGACTGTACCCCATTTCGATTATATTCAACAGAACCGGTTCAGTATACCTCCGGAAACACATACTAAAGTTTTGTCCCAATAGAAGTATTTCTAGTCAAGTTATGAGAATAATGGCTGTGGAATAAATCTCGCTCCTGTGCCCTGACATTTAACCCCATTTCGATTATATTCAACAGAACTGGTTCAGTATACCTCCGGAACAACATACTAAAGTTTTGTCCCAATAGAAGTATTTTTGTTCAAGGTATTACAATAATGGCTGTGGAATAAATCTCGCTCCTGTGCCCTGACATTTGACCCCATTTCGATTATATTCAACAGAACTGATTCAGTATACCTCCGGAAGAACATACTAAAGTTTTGTCGCAATAGAAGTATTTATAGTCAAGTTATGAGAATAATGGCTGTGGAATAAATCTCGCTCCTGTGCCCTGACATTTGACCCCATTTCGATTATATTCAACAGAACTGGTTCAGTATACCTCCGGAACAACATACTAAAGTTTTGTCCCAATAGAAGTATTTTTGGTCAAGGTATTACAATAATGGCTGTGGAATAAATCTCGCTCCTGTGCCCTGACATTTGACCCCATTTCGATTATATTCAACAGAACTGGTTTAGTATACCTCCGGAAGAACATACTAAAGTTTTGTCGCAATAGAAGTATTTATAGTCAAGTTATGAGAATAATGGCTGTGGAATAAATCTCGCTCCTGTGCCCTGACATTTGACCCCATTTCGATTATATTCAACAGAACTGGTTCAGTATACCTCCGGAACAACATACTAAAGTTTTGTCCCAATAGAAGTATTTTTGGTCAAGGTATTACAATAATGGCTGTGGAATAAATCTCGCTCCTGTGCCCTGACATTTGACCCCATTTCGATTATATTCAACAGAACTGGTTCAGTATACCTCCGGAAGAACATACTAAAGTTTTGTCGCAATAGAAGTATTTATAGTCAAGTTATGAGAATAATGGCTGTGGAATAAATCTCGCTCCTGTGCCCTGACATTTGACCCCATTTCGATTATATTCAACAGAACTGGTTCAGTATACCTCCGGAACAACATACTAAAGTTTTGTCCCAATAGAAGTATTTTTGGTCAAGGTATTACAATAATGGCTGTGGAATAAATCTCGCTCCTGTGCCCTGACATTTGACCCCATTTCGATTATATTCAACAGAACTGGCTCAGTATACCTCCGGAAGAACATACTAAAGTTTTGTCGCAATAGAAGTATTTATAGTCAAGTTATGAGAATAATGGCTGTGGAATAAATCTCGCTCCTGTGCCCTGACATTTGACCCCATTTCGATTATATTCAACAGAACTGGTTCAGTATACCTCCGGAACAACATACTAAAGTTTTGTCCCAATAGAAGTATTTTTGTTCAAGGTATTACAATAATGGCTGTGGAATAAATCTCGCTCCTGTGCCCTGACATTTGACCCCATTTCGATTATATTCAACAGAACTGGTTCAGTATACCTCCGGAAGAACATACTAAAGTTTTGTCGCAATAGAAGTATTTATAGTCAAGTTATGAGAATAATGGCTGTGGAATAAATCTCGCTCCTGTGCCCTGACATTTGACCCCATTTCGATTATATTCAACAGAACTGGTTCAGTATACCTCCGGAACAACATACTAAAGTTTTGTCCCAATAGAAGTATTTCTAGTCAAGTTATGAGGATAATGGCTGTGGAATAAATCTCGCTCCTGTGCCCTGACATTTGACCCCATTTCGATGATATTAAACAGAATTGGTTCAGTATACCTCCAGAACAACATACTAAAGTTTTGTCCCAATAGAAGTATTTCTAGTCAAGGTATGAGGATAATGGCTGTGGAATAAATCTCGCTCCTTTGCCCTGACCTTTGACCCCATTTCGATTATATTCAACAGAACTGGTTCAGTATACCTCCGGAACAACATAGTAAAGTTTTGTCCCAATAGAAGTATTTTTGGTCAAGGTATTACAATAATGGCTGTGGAATAAATCTCGCTCCTGTGCCCTGACATTTGACCCCATTTCGATTATATTCAACAGAACTGGTTCAGTACACCTCCGGAAGAACATACTAAAGTTTTGTCGCAATAGAAGTATTTATAGTCAAGTTATGAGAATAATGGCTGTGGAATAAATCTCGCTCCTGTGCCCTGACATTTGACCCCATTTCGATTATATTCAACAGAACTGGTTCAGTATACCTCCGGAACAACATACTAAAGTTTTGTCCCAATAGAAGTATTTTTGTTCAAGGTATTACAATAATGGCTGTGGAATAAATCTCGCTCCTGTGCCCTGACATTTGACCCCATTTCGATTATATTCAACAGAACTGGTTCAGTATACCTCCGGAAGAACATACTAAAGTTTTGTCGCAATAGAAGTATTTATAGTCAAGTTATGAGAATAATGGCTGTGGAATAAATCTCGCTCCTGTGCCCTGACATTTGACCCCATTTCGATTATATTCAACAGAACTGGTTCAGTATACCTCCGGAACAACATACTAAAGTTTTGTCCCAATATAAGTATTTTTGGTCAAGGTATTACAATAATCGCTGTGGAATAAATCTCGCTCCTGTGCCCTGACATTTGACCCCATTTCGATTATATTCAACAGAACTGGTTCAGTATACCTCCGGAAGAACATACTAAAGTTTTGTCGCAATAGAAGTATTTATAGTCAAGTTATGAGAATAATGGCTGTGGAATAAATCTCGCTCCTGTGCCCTGACATTTGACCCCATTTCGATTATATTCAACAGAACTGGTTCAGTATACCTCCGGAACAACATACTAAAGTTTTGTCCCAATAGAAGTATTTTTGGTCAAGGTATTACAATAATGGCTGTGGAATAAATCTCGCTCCTGTGCCCTGACATTTGACCCCATTTCGATTATATTCAACAGAACTGGTTCAGTATACCTCCGGAAGAACATACTAAAGTTTTGTCGCAATAGAAGTATTTATAGTCAAGTTATGAGAATAATGGCTGTGGAATAAATCTCGCTCCTGTGCCCTGACATTTGACCCCATTTCGATTATATTCAACAGAACTGGTTCAGTATACCTCCGGAACAACATACTAAAGTTTTGTCCCAAAAGAAGTATTTTTGGTCAAGGTATTACAATAATGGCTGTGGAATAAATCTCGCTCCTGTGCCCTGACATTTGACCCCATTTCGATTATATTCAACAGAACTGGTTCAGTATACCTCCGGAAGAACATACTAAAGTTTTGTCGCAATAGAAGTATTTATAGTCAAGTTATGAGAATAATGGCTGTGGAATAAATCTCGCTCCTGTGCCCTGACCTTTGACCCCATTTCGATTATATTCAACAGAATTTGTTCAGTATACCTCCGGAACGACATACTAAAGTTTTGTCGCAATAGAAGCATTTTTAGTCAAGTTATGAGGATAATGGCTGTGGAATAAATCTCGCTCCTGTGCCCTGACCTTTGACCCCATTTCGATGATATTAAACAGAATTGGTTCAGTTTACCTCCAGAATAACATACTAAAGTTTAGTCCCAATAGAAGTATTTCTAGTCAAGGTATGAGGATAATGGCTGTGGAATAAATCTCGCTCCTGTGCCCTGACCTTTGACTCCATTTCGATGATATTAAACAGAATTTGTTCAGTATACCTCCGGAACGACATACTAAAGTTTTGTCGCAATAGAAGCATTTTTAGTCAAGTTATGAGGATAATGGCTGTGGAATAAATCTCGCTCCTGTGCCCTGACCTTTGACCCCATTTCGATGATATTAAACAGAATTGGTTCAGTTTACCTCCAGAACAACATACTAAAGTTTTGTCCCAATAGAAGTATTTCTAGTCAAGGTATGAGGATAATGACTGTGGAATAAATCTCGCTCCTGTGCCCTGACCTTTGACCCCATTTCGATTATATTATTTCAAAATATACTTTATTGGCAAAAACATAGGGAATACAGGCGTACCACATATGGCAAAAGAAACAACAAAACAATGAGCGATACTGATGAAATATTACAGGTGAATGTGATACGGCAGTCAACTAAGGATGACAAAATGTTAAAATCGTTAATAAGGAACAGTATATGCTTGAGGAAGATGATGCACAAGCAAAAGTAATGATTAATTAATAAAGCATGTGATGACGTGCAGAGTGAAAGCAGAGCACAAAACAACAGGTAAATATATTTACAAGAACATGGCTGTACAACGCAGTGCACAAAAAGAAGGGAACATGTAAAACACAAGAAAAGCATATACTACGATAAAGGTACAGAAGTTCCCACAATCCAGGAAACCACACGATATGTGACAAAAACATGATAAGTATTACAGAACATAGTGGAAACTTGGGCAAACTCCCCAAGTGAAACACAAGGATACACAAAATACAAACAGCAAGCCGTGCAGTATTGCATCGGTCCGAAAAACAATGACATGGGACGAGCAAAAAATACATGACGTCAAAGAATGTGAAAATGCAAGACAGAAATAAGGTATAAATAAAAAGATACAACACAATGCAGCAAGAAAAAACAGAAAGAACAAAGTATCGCAGGGCAATACCTCTCGTCTTTGACCCCATTTCGATGATATTCAACAGAATTGGTTCAGTATACCTCCGGAACAACATACTAAAGTTTTGTCGTAATAGAAGCATTTTTAGTCAAGTTATGAGGATAATGGCTGTAGAATAAATCTCGCTCCTGTGCCCTGACCTTTGACCCCTTTTCGATTATATTCAACAGAATTGGTTCAGTATACCTCCGAAACAACATACTAAAGTTTTGTCGTAATAGAAGCATTTTTAGTCAAGTTATGAGGATAATGGCTGTAGAATAAATCTCGCTCCTGTGCCCTGACCTTTGACCCCTTTTCGATTATATTCAACAGAATTGGTTCAGTATACCTCCGAAACAACATACTAAAGTTTTGTCGTAATAGAAGCATTTTTTAGTCAAGTTATGAGGATAATGGCTGTAGAATAAATCTCGCTCCTGTGCCCTGACCTTTGACCCCTTTTCGATTATATTCAACAGAATTGGTTCAGTATACCTCCGAAACAACATACTAAAGTTTTGTCGTAATAGAAGCTTTTTTAGTCAAGTTATGAGGATAATGGCTGTAGAATAAATCTCGCTCCTGTGCCCTGACCTTTGACCCCTTTTCGATTATATTCAACAGAATTGGTTCAGTATACCTCCGAAACAACATACTAAAGTTTTGTCGTAATAGAAGCATTTTTAGTCAAGTTATGAGGATAATGGCTGTAGAATAAATCTCGCTCCTGTGCCCTGACCTTTGACCCCTTTTCTATTATATTCAACAGAATTGGTTCAGTATACCTCCGGAACAACATACTAAAGTTTTGTCGTAATAGAAGCATTTTTAGTCAAGTTATGAGGATAATGGCTGTAGAATAAATCTCGCTCCTGTGCCCTGACCTTTGACCCCTTTTCGATTATATTCAACAGAATTGGTTCAGTATACCTCCGAAACAACATACTAAAGTTTTGTCGTAATAGAAGCATTTTTAGTCAAGTTATGAGGATAATGGCTGTAGAATAAATCTCGCTCCTGTGCCCTGACCTTTGACCCCTTTTCGATTATATTCAACAGAATTGGTTCAGTATACCTCCGAAACAACATACTAAAGTTTTGTCGTAATAGAAGCATTTTTAGTCAAGTTATGAGGATAATGGCTGTAGAATAAATCTCGCTCCTGTGCCCTGACCTTTGACCCCTTTTCGATTATATTCAACAGAATTGGTTCAGTATACCTCCGAAACAACATACTAAAGTTTTGTCGTAATAGAAGCATTTTTAGTCAAGTTATGAGGATAATGGCTGTAGAATAAATCTCGCTCCTGTGCCCTGACCTTTGACCCCTTTTCGATTATATTCAACAGAATTGGTTCAGTATACCTCCGAAACAACATACTAAAGTTTTGTCGTAATAGAAGCATTTTTAGTCAAGTTATGAGGATAATGGCTGTAGAATAAATCTCGCTCCTGTGCCCTGACCTTTGACCCCTTTTCGATTATATTCAACAGAATTGGTTCAGTATACCTCCGAAACAACATACTAAAGTTTTGTCGTAATAGAAGCATTTTTAGTCAAGTTATGAGGATAATGGCTGTAGAATAAATCTCGCTCCTGTGCCCTGACCTTTGACCCCTTTTCGATTATATTCAACAGAATTGGTTCAGTATACCTCCGAAACAACATACTAGAGTTTTGTCGTAATAGAAGCATTTTCAGTTAAGTTATGAGGATAATGGCTGTGGAATAAATCTCACTCCTGTGTCCTGACCTTTGACCCCATTTCGATTATATTCAACAGAATTGGTTCAGTATACCTCCGGAACAACATACTAAAGTTTTGTCGTAATAGAAGCATTTTTAGTCAAGTTATGAGGATAATGGCTGTAGAATAAATCTCGCTCCTGTGCCCTGACCTTTGACCCCTTTTCGATTATATTCAACAGAATTGGTTCAGTATACCTCCGAAACAACATACTAAAGTTTTGTCGTAATAGAAGCATTTTTAGTCAAGTTATGAGGATAATGGCTGTAGAATAAATCTCGCTCCTGTGCCCTGATCTTTGACCCCTTTTCGATTATATTCAACAGAATTGGTTCAGTATACCTCCGAAACAACATACTAAAGTTTTGTCGTAATAGAAGCATTTTTAGTCAAGTTATGAGGATAATGGCTGTAGAATAAATCTCGCTCCTGTGCCCTGACCTTTGACCCCTTTTCGATTATATTCAACAGAATTGGTTCAGTATACCTCCGGAACAACATACTAAAGTTTTGTCGTAATAGAAGCATTTTTAGTCAAGTTATGAGGATAATGGCTGTAGAATAAATCTCGCTCCTGTGCCCTGACCTTTGACCCCTTTTCGATTATATTCAACAGAATTGGTTCAGTATACCTCCGAAACAACATACTAAAGTTTTATCGTAATAGAAGCATTTTTAGTCAAGTTATGAGGATAATGGCTGTAGAATAAATCTCGCTCCTGTGCCCTGACCTTTGACCCCTTTTCGATTATATTCAACAGAATTGGTTCAGTATACCTCCGAAACAACATACTAAAGTTTTGTCGTAATAGAAGCATTTTTAGTCAAGTTATGAGGATAATGGCTGTAGAATAAATCTCGCTCCTGTGCCCTGACCTTCGACCCCATTTCGATGATATTAAACAGAATTGGTTCAGTATAACTCCGGAACAACATACTAAAGTTTTGTCGCAATAGAAGTATTTCTAGTCAAGTTATGAGGATAATGGCTGTGGAATAAATCTCGCTTCTGTGCCCTGACCTTTGGCCCCATTTCGATGATATTAAACAGAATTGGTTCAGTATAACTCCGGAACAACATACTAAAGTTTTGTCGCAATAGAAGTATTTCTAGTCAAGTTATGAGGATAATGGCTGTGGAATAAATCTCGCTCCTGTGCCCTGACCTTCGACCCCATTTCGATGATATTAAACAGAATTGGTTCAGTATAACTCCGGAACAACATACTAAAGTTTTGTCGCAGCAAACATCTTCGTAAAACACGCCAAACAGTCACATGAGGGATGGCTAGTTCGCGGCTCGCACGACGAGTAGATTTCCGTGTGCTTTGCTGAAACTCCTCGTGAATTCGTTTCACATTCCTCGCTGAGGTTGTTGGTCGTCCAGGAGTCTTTCCCTTACATAAACACCCTGTTTCTTCAAATTGTCGATACCAACGACGAATATTTTTGCCCACTGGTGGAGCACTGCCGTTTAAACGCACGCTGCAACGTAATCACGGACTGGGTTTTGCTAAATTCGAGCACACAAAAGCGCCTTCTGTTGCCTCGACGCCATCTTCTCACACACTATGCGTAGCGGCTGTTTGGACGTTCGTGCTGCCATCTAGCGGCAGTCATAACAAACTCTGGACCACGCCCGTGGACATGTTACGAGTCGCATTCATCGGTGGTTCGTGGTTGCCGAGATATTCACTTTTCAAATCGGGACATTTTTTATGAAACACCCTGTATTTCTCTTTACCGATGAATTAAAAATTTCATGCTTATTTTAAAACGTTTTGACCGGATGTCGATGAAATTTTGATGAAATCCTCTTATTACCAATTCATGGTGTTGATAAAAATTTCAGCCCGTTTCGTTAAGATTTCGGAAAGTTCCTATTTTGCATTTTTTATGCACAGTCTCAAAGAGTAGAAACACCTGTGGATGAATGCAGTCACGTGCTTTCAGATTCGGAACAGCTAACGATGACGTAGCAAACGACGCTGACTTTATTGATTAGCTTATTAATTAATTCATAACTCGCGAACGGAACAACGTAGACATCTTAAAATAGTTGCGTTGACCTAGAAATTCCAGTATTAATAAGCTATGCAAATTTCACGATGCCACAGTTCGGTGTTCGAGAGTTTTTCTGCTTCAGACAAACAGACATTTTGTGTTTTATACACTGGCGGAAATTGAAAAAAGAGCACCAAGAAGGAATTAGCGGACGATCATGAAATTTACATATGTTAATGGGGTCGAGTTTACGTAGGTGTGGTGTTAATTTCGGGACCACCCCGTGAGCGCTTACGCCACAACACGGCATAACATGCAAATTATCGTCAGTGGTATTTAAGGAGTACGGCGAAGTGAATGTAATCAGTCGTCGGCGTACGGACACGTGCGAAGACCCTGAAGAAGCTGCAATGCCTGGACATGGAAGACGTGTACGATTTCAGCAGTTATCGGACTTTGAGCGAGGTCGTCTAGTCGGACTCTGCGAGGCCAGGTGGTCGTATCGTCGTATTGCGGAGCGAATTGGACGGGAAGTATCGGTGGTGGTACGATGGTGGCGTAGATGGTCCGAGGAATATTCCCGCACGAGAAGACGTGGAATCGGGAGTCACAGACGGACTGATGAGCGGACCGATCGACGCATATGAAGAGCGGCGTTGTCAAGAAGAACATCCACTGCGACGCAAATCCGAGCTGCCGTTGCACCTGAGGTGACTGTGCGAACAATCCGCAACCGTCTACTGGATGCAGGACTACGTGCACGTGTGCCTCTCGCATGTGTACCTCTGACTCCAGCCCACCGTCAGGAACGTCTGCAGTGGTGTCGCCAACGTCTGCACTGGAGAACGCAATGGCGATCTGTCGTGTTCAGCAATGAAAGCAGATTCTGCTTGGGAGCCTCCGATGACCGTATGCGTGTTCGCAGACGCACAGGAGAGCATCTCCACCCTTCTTGCAGCTGCCAGCGACACACAGGGCTTACACCTGGTCTCCTGGTGTGAGGAGCGATCAGCTATCACTCCCGTTCACAACTAGTGTTTGTACCGGGTACGTTAAGCAGCACCTCCTACATCAACAGCATCATTCAGCCCGTTGTTGTGCCATTTGTAAGGTCGGTCTATCGTGGTGTTTTCCAGCAAGATAACGCACGCCCACACACGGCACGTGCAGCGCAACATGCACTTGAGGGTGTGCGACAAATTCCATGGCCTGCCCATTGAGCACGTGTGGGATTTTATGGGACAACGACTTATCCGGTCTCCACGGCCAGCCACGACCATCCCCGATTTACGCGTCCAGGTTGAGGATGCTTGGAACTCAATACCCCAAACTTACATCCAACATCTGTACGACAGACTCCATGGCAGAATTGCACAGTGTGACGCAGTTCATGGCGGTTCAACCTCGTACTAACCATGTTACATGGAAATGTTATTTTTCAGTTTACCAGCAAATACAGCTGTATTTTGCCATAATGTTTTGATCACGTTATCCTCTGTATTCCGTTATTATGCTGTATAAATTTCGTTGGTATCAGACGTCTCCTTCTTGGTGTTCTTTTTCCACTTTCCAGCCACGACCATCCCCGATTGAGGCGTCCAGGTTGAGGATGCTTGGAACTCAATACCCCAAACTTACATCCAACATCTGTACGACAGACTCCATGCCAGAATTGCACAGTGTGACGCAGTTCATGGCGGTTCAACCTCGTACTAACCATGTTACATGGAAATGTTATTTTTCAGTTTACCAGCAAATACAGCTGTATTTTGCCATAATGTTTTGATCACGTTATCCTCTGTATTCCGTTATTATGCTGTATAAATTTCGTTGGTATCAGACGTCTCCTTCTTGGTGTTCTTTTTCCACTTTCCAGCCACGACCATCCCCGATTGAGGCGTCCAGGTTGAGGATGCTTGGAACTCAATACCCCAAACTTACATCCAACATCTGTACGACAGACTCCATGCCAGAATTGCACAGTGTGACGCAGTTCATGGCGGTTCAACCTCGTACTAACCATGTTACATGGAAATGTTATTTTTCAGTTTACCAGCAAATACAGCTGTATTTTGCCATAATGTTTTGATCACGTTATCCTCTGTATTCCGTTATTATGCTGTATAAATTTCGTTGGTATCAGACGTCTCCTTCTTGGTGTTCTTTTTCCACTTTCCAGCCACGACCATCCCCGATTGAGGCGTCCAGGTTGAGGATGCTTGGAACTCAATACCCCAAACTTACATCCAACATCTGTACGACAGACTCCATGGCAGAATTGCACAGTGTGACGCAGTTCATGGCGATTCAACCTCGTACTAACCATGTTACATGGAAATATTACTTTTCAGTTTACCAGCAAATACAGCTGTATTTTGCCATAATGTTTTGATCACGTTATCCTCTGTATTCCGTTATTATGCTGTATAAATTTCGTTGGTATCAGACGTCCGCCAGTGTATATAGCCAGTGCAGTTAATGCCCACCAGATGGAGACGTCTCAGTAGCTGAGCCCATCTTAGGGATTTATAATGTCAGAAGCTGACTTAAAAATACACATAGCACCGTGGATTGTTGGCCACCGTGGTGTAAATGTAACGCACTCGGCTAGGTATCGAGAGTTCCGTGGTCGAATTCCACGGCGGCGGCTGGAAAACAATTTTTCGGTTGCTGTTTGTTTCTGGAACGTGGAAAGTGCGATGTATTTATTTATGTATTTCTTATAGTGCGGGATAAGTCAATAGTGCGTTGTAGAAATTATTGTTTGTGTCAATTTTAGCACCCTTTCTCGAAAAAAAAAATATGTGTAAATGGTCCAATTTCTTGCATTTGATTTTCGCATTTTCTCTTTATGAGTTTTATTTTTTTTTTTTTTTTTTTTTTTTTTTGCGTACTTCATGGAGTTGTACTTCTTTTCAGAAACGTTCTCCAAGGTGAAAAAAGCCTTCGAAAGGATAGATGTCCTAGTGAACAATGCGGGCATTCTGGATGAGTACAATCCCGATAGAACAGTGGCAGTAAATTTGGTAAGTCAGAAGTAAAGTTTTGTCACACTAAGGAGATAAAGAAAAACACTGTAAAGTCGAATCTATTAAATCCTCCATATTCGTTTTTCGCCTCATGCAAATCTTGGCAATGGATTTTCCTGAATGCCTGCGCATTTAAAAATCCCTCGATGAATCGCCATCTTGCTAAGGAACAATCGCCCATGCACTAAATATTTGCAAATGTTTTCTAAGCGCGTGAAACACCATTTTTAAAACGCCTTCTACACAGAGAAGAAATGTAAAGTAATATTTGTAACTACACACATCGACCGTGAATTAGAAACCTTTATGCAGATGTACAGTAGTGACCAAAATTGTGGAAACCTTTTGGAAAAAGTGTATTTCTGAGGTTTGATATCTCATAACACCACTTGTTTTTGGAGTAATACCATAAAATTATATATCAATGGAAAGATAGTTTCATCAAGAATGTAATGCAACAAAGTTTGGTCAATTATCTGTATTCTATGAAAAGTTATAGTCAAATCACCAGAAAAAAGAAGCACAACTTGTTTAGGTTGATATGAAGTAGCTTTCCATCATTTGAATGTAGCCAATGAGCGTGACTGTTTGGAGAGCGAATCAGGTGTCATCTTGTTTTGGCAATGAGCCAATCGAGTCAGCTATTGATGTCATGTATTGGAGCTGAGAGGAGGACATTTGTTAGTGTGTTATGTGATTGCTATCAAGTTGGTTGGGGTTTTTTGTGTTCTTTCATTTAGTGAGCTTGTAAAGCGTAATAAAATTTAAAAAATGGCGCAAAGAGTTCACTGGGAACCCTGAAAACGATGTAAAATAGTACTATTAAGTGAACAAGACTTCAGTTTTGAAGAAATTAGAAGATAAATTGGTGGAAACTTAACCAAAGGTGGCATTTCTAAATTTTTGAAGAGGTATAAGAAGACTCAGTCGCTACAAAACCAGACTGATAAAGGCAGGAAAAGGTGCACAACAGCAAGTGATGATAGAAGAATTAAGAGACTGTGTCTAGGTGACAGAAGAAAATCCTCTGGGTGTATACAAGACGAAATGCCGCAATGGAATGTGAAGTTGAGTGCAAGAATTGTTCGGTGCAGACTGTAGGAATTTGGTCTAAAAGCTAGAAGTCCCCGAAAATAGCCATTTTTATCTCTCAAACCAAAGTTGAAAACATTAAACTGGGCTAAAACCCATGTTAACTGGACAGTGGAACAATGGGACAGTGTTATTTGGAGTGACGAGACCAAAATCTCTCTGTTTGGTAGTGATGGCATAAAATACGTAAGGAGAAGAATCGGAGATTTGCATCCTGATTGCATTACATGTACCGTGAAACACTCAGTTAGTGTTATGATCTGGGGTTGTATGACATCAAAAGGTGTGGGCAGAATTTGCGTGATTAATGGGAATATAAATGGCCAAAAATACATTAATGAAATACTTGAGCCCAAACTGACGCCTTCCGCACGCGACCTTTTTCAAGATAATGAAGCATTTGTATTTCAACACGAATCAGTCATTTTGCTGCTGTGTGCAAAACGTGGTTTCGATATAATCATATTCCAGTGCTGGAACGGCCTAGGAATAGCCCAGACCTTAACCCCATGGAAAATTTATGCTGACGACTAAAGAAACTTGTTAGTCAGAAGCAAACTAGGAATAAAACCCAATTAATAGAAGCACTAATTTAATCTTGGTTTCACATTATAACAGCTGCAAAACTAAAAAACTTGGTTCACTCCATGGGAAGGTGTTGCAAGGTCGTAATTAACGCTAAAGTTTACCGAACTTAAGTATTGACTGACACACTGAACATTTTTGTATATCTCATTTTTTTTCTTCGTAAAAGTTCTTGCATTACATTTTTGATGAAATTATCTTTCCATTGATATATAATTTTATGGTATTACTCCAAAAAAAGTGGTGTTATGTGCCATTAAACCTCAAAAATACACTATTTCCAAAAGGTTTGCACAATTTTGGCCACTGCTGTAGGTAAACATCACTTGCGCAGCGTATATGTAAAATAAAATACGTGGTCACGTGATCTAGGTAAATATTTAACACTACTGCTGGTCAGTAGTGTTGATTTTTTTTTTTTTTTTTTTTTTTGGATTGGAGGTTTAACGACCACCGTGAGCAACTCAATGGGCTATAAGCAGTCGCCCGTCCCTAATTTAGGGTCACTGGTTCCAGGGAAGGGAGAGAGCCAGTGCCGTAAGACAAACACAACATCCATGCCTCACCGGGATTCGAACCCGGACGCCGTTTTTTTTTGTTTTTTTTTTTTTTGGATTGGAGGTTTAACGACCACCGTGAGCAACTCAATGGGCTATAAGCAGTCGCCCGTCCCTAATTTAGGGTCACTGGTTCCAGGGAAGGGAGAGAGCCAGTGCCGTAAGACAAACACAACATCCATGCCTCACCGGGATTCGAACCCGGACGCCGTTTTTTTTTTTTTTTTTGGATTGGAGGTTTAACGACCACCGTGAGCAACTCAATGGGCTATAAGCAGTCGCCCGTCCCTAATTTAGGGTCACTGGTTCCAGGGAAGGGAGAGAGCCAGGGCCGTAAGACAAACACAACATCCATGCCTCACCGGGATTCGAACCCGGACCCCGTTTTTTTTTTTTTTTTTTTTTGGATTGGAGGTTTAACGACCACCGTGAGCAGCTCAATGGGCTATAAGCAGTCACCCATCCCTAATTTAGGGTCACTGGTTCCAGGGAAGGGAGAGAGCCTGGGCCGTAAGACAAACACAACATCCATGCCTCACCGGGATTCGAACCCGGACCCAGTTTTTTTTTTTTTTTTTTTTTTTTGGATTGGAGGTTTAACGACCACCGTGAGCAACTCAATGGGCTATAAGCAGTCGCCCATCCCTAATTTAGGGTCACTGGTTCCAGGGAAGGGAGAGAGCCAGTGCCGTAAGACAAACACAACATCCATGCCTCAACGGGATTCGAACCCGGACCCATCTCGAACGAATGATCAGAAGCCACCGCTTAGACCACTGCGCCACCGGGGCGGCCAGTAGTGTTGATGTCAATCCTAAACACACCTTTGGATCTCCATCGCTGGAGCGAAGATTTTGAAAACGGATTGGTTTCTCAAAACGTGAGTTATGCAAGGGTTTTTAATCAGTGGGAAAATAACCCACATTGGTTGTCTAAGAGATGTAATTGTGGGTCAAGGATAATTTGTCAGGAAAGAAATCGCAGTCGTCTGAAAAGGCTTGTACCGAGGAACAGACTATGTGTTTACAGCAATTTACCGAAGCCTTCAATTAAGGCTGTTCGAGACCTATATCTCAGCAAAATATGAGCAGGAAATTGAAGAAGATCGGTATTAGCAGTCGCATGTTTATACAGAAACCACTGTTGTTGTTTTTAGGAAGGCAGTTCTTTTTTTTTTTTTTTTTTTTTTTTTTTTTGATTGGAGGTTTAACAATCGCCGTGAGCAACTGATTGGAGCACTGACTCCAGGGGAGTAAGCGAGCGCCGTAAGACAACCACAACATCCATGCCTCAGTGGGATTCGAACCCGAACCCATCTCGAACGAATAATCAGAAGCTATCGCTTAGACCACTGCGTCACCTGGGCGGCAAGAGTCGGGGTTTAACGACCACTGTGAGCAGCTCAGTGGGTTGTAAGCTGGTGCCCTTCCCTAATTTAGGGCTACTGGTTCGAGGGAAAGGAGGGAGCCAGTGCCGTAAGGCAAACATAACATCCATGCCTCACCGGGATTAGAACTCGGACCCATCTCGAACGAATGATCAGAAGCCACCGCTTAGACCACGGCGTCACCTGGGCGGCAAAGGGAAGGGTTTAACGACCACTGTGAGCAGCTCAGTGTGCTCGTCCCTAATTTAGGGCTACTGGTTCGAGGGAAGATAGGGAGCCAGTGCCGTAAGGCAAACATAACATCCATGCCTCACCGGGATTAGAACTCGGACCCATCTCGAACGAATGATCAGAAGCCACCGCTTAGACCACTGCGTCACCTGGGCGGCAAGGGGAAGGGTTTAACGACCACTGTGAGCAGCTCAGTGTGCTCGTCCCTAATTTAGGGCTACTGGTTCGAGGGAAAGGAGGGAGCCAGTGCCGTAAGGCAAACATAACATCCATGCTTCACCGGGATTAGAACTCGGACCCATCTCGAACGAATGATCAGAAGCCACCGCTTAGACCACGGCGTCACCTGGGCGGCAAGGGGAAGGGTTTAACGACCACTGTGAGCAGCTCAGTGTGCTCGTCCCTAATTTAGGGCTACTGGTTCGAGGGAAGGGAGGGAGCCAGTGCCGTAAGGCAAACATAACATCCATGCCTCACCGGGATTAGAACTCGGACCCATCTCGAACGAATGATCAGAAGCCACCGCTTAGACCACTGCGTCACCTGGGCGGCAAGGGGAAGGGTTTAACGACCACTGTGAGCAGCTCAGTGTGCTCGTCCCTAATTTAGGGTCACTGGTTCCAGGGAAGGGAGAGAGCCTGGGCCGTAAGACAAACACAACATCCATGCCTCACCGGGATTCGAACCCGGACGCCGTTTTTTTTTTGTTTTTTTTTTTTGGATTGGAGGTTTAACGACCACCGTGAGCAACTCAATGGGCTATAAGCAGTCGCCCGTCCCTAATTTAGGGTCACTGGTTCCAGGGAAGGGAGAGAGCCAGTGCCGTAAGACAAACACAACATCCATGCCTCACCGGGATTCGAACCCGGACGCCGTTTTTTTTTTTTTTTTTTTTTTTTTTTGGATTGGAGGTTTAACGACCACCGTGAGCAACTCAATGGGCTATAAGCAGTCGCCCGTCCCTAATTTAGGGTCACTGGTTCCAGGGAAGGGAGAGAGCCAGGGCCGTAAGACAAACACAACATCCATGCCTCACCGGGATTCGAACCCGGACCCCGTTTTTTTTTTTTTTTTTTTTTTTTTTTGGATTGGAGGTTTAACGACCACCGTGAGCAGCTCAATGGGCTATAAGCAGTCGCCCGTCCCTAATTTAGGGTCACTGGTTCCAGGGAAGGGAGAGAGCCTGGGCCGTAAGACAAACACAACATCCATGCCTCACCGGGATTCGAACCCGGACCCCGTTTTTTTTTTTTTTTTTGGATTGGAGGTTTAACGACCACCGTGACCAACTCAATGGGCTATAAGCAGTCACCCATCCCTAATTTAGGGTCACTGGTTCCAGGGAAGGGACAGAGCCAGTGCCGTAAGACAAACACAACATCCATGCCTCACCGGGATTCGAACCCGGACCCAGTTTTTTTTTTTTTTTTTTTTTTTTTTTTTTGGATTGGAGGTGTAACGACCACCGTGACCAACTCAATGGGCTATAAGCAGTCGCCCATCCCTAATTTAGGGTCACTGGTTCCAGGGAAGGGAGAGAGCCAGTGCCGTAAGACAAACACAACATCCATGCCTCAACGGGATTCGAACCCGGACCCATCTCGAACGAATGATCAGAAGCCACCGCTTAGACCACTGCGCCACCGGGGCGGCCAGTAGTGTTGATGTCAATCCTAAACACACCTTTGGATCTCCATCGCTGGAGCGAAGATTTTGAAAACGGATTGGTTTCTCAAAACGTGAGTTATGCAAGGGTTTTTAATCAGTGGGAAAATAACCCACATTGGTTGTCTAAGAGATGTAATTGTGGGTCAAGGATAATTTGTCAGGAAAGAAATCGCAGTCGTCTGAAAAGGCTTGTACCGAGGAACAGACTATGTGTTTACAGCAATTTACCGAAGCCTTCAATTAAGGCTGTTCGAGACCTATATCTCAGCAAAATATGAGCAGGAAATTAAAGAAGATCGGTATTAGCAGTCGCATGTTTATACAGAAACCACTGTTGTTGTTTTTAGGGAGGCAGTATTTTTTTTTTTTTTTTTTTTTTTTTTTTTTTTGATTGGAGGTTTAACAATCGCCGTGAGCAACTGATTGGAGCACTGACTCCAGGGGAGTAAGCGAGCGCCGTAAGACAACCACAACATCCATGCCTCAGTGGGATTCGAACCCGAACCCATCTCGAACGAATAATCAGAAGCTATCGCTTAGACCACTGCGTCACCTGGGCGGCAAGAGTCGGGGTTTAACGACCACTGTGAGCAGCTCAGTGGGTTGTAAGCTGGTGCCCGTCCCTAATTTAGGGCTACTGGTTCGAGGGAAGGGAGGGAGCCAGCGCCGTAAGGCAAACATAACATCCATGCCTCACCGGGATTAGAACTCGGACCCATCTCGAACGAATGATCAGAAGCCACCGCTTAGACCACGGCGTCACCTGGGCGGCAAAGGGAAGGGTTTAACGACCACTGTGAGCAGCTCAGTGTGCTCGTCCCTAATTTAGGGCTACTGGTTCGAGGGAAAGGAGGGAGCCAGTGCCGTAAGGCAAACATAACATCCATGCCTCACCGGGATTAGAACTCGGACCCATCTCGAACGAATGATCAGAAGCCACCGCTTAGACCACGGCGTCACCTGGGCGGCAAAGGGAAGGGTTTAACGACCACTGTGAGCAGCTCAGTGGGTTGTAAGCTGGTGTCCGTCCCTAATTTAGGGCTACTGGTTCGAGGGAAGGGAGGGAGCCAGTGCCGTAAGGCAAACATAACATCCATGCCTCACCGGGATTAGAACTCGGACCCATCTCGAACGAATGATCAGAAGCCACCGCTTAGACCACTGCGTCACCTGGGCGGCAAGGGGAAGGGTTTAACGACCACTGTGAGCAGCTCAGTGTGCTCGTCCCTAATTTAGGGCTACTGGTTCGAGGGAAAGGAGGGAGCCAGTGCCGTAAGGCAAACATAACATCCATGCTTCACCGGGATTAGAACTCGGACCCATCTCGAACGAATGATCAGAAGCCACCGCTTAGACCACGGCGTCACCTGGGCGGCAAGGGGAAGGGTTTAACGACCACTGTGAGCAGCTCAGTGGGTTGTAAGCTGGTGCTCGTCCCTAATTTAGGGCTACTGGTTCGAGGGAAGGGAGGGAGCCAGTGCCGTAAGGCAAACATAACATCCATGCCTCACCGGGATTAGAACTCGGACCCATCTCGAACGAATGATCAGAAGCCACCGCTTAGACCACTGCGTCACCTGGGCGGCAAGGGGAAGGGTTTAACGACCACTGTGAGCAGCTCAGTGTGCTCGTCCCTAATTTAGCGCTACTGGTTCGAGGGAAGGGTGGGAGCCAGGGCCGTAAGGCAAACATAACATCCATGCCTCACCGGGATTAGAACTCGGACCCATCTCGAACGAATGATCAGAAGGTACTGCTTAGACCACTGCGTCACCTGGGCGGCAAGGGGAAGGGTTTAACGACCACTGTGAGCAGCTCAGTGGGTTGTAAGCTGGTGCCCGTCCCTAATTTAGGGCTACTGGTTCGAGGGAAGGGAGGGAGCCAGTGCCGTAAGGCAAACATAATATCCATGCCTCACCGGGATTAGAATCTGGACCCATCTCGAACGAATGATCAGAAGCCACCGCTTAGACCACGGCGTCACCTGGGCGGCAAGGGGAAGGGTTTAACGACCACTGTGAGCAGCTCAGTGTGCTCGTCCCTTATTTAGGGCTACTGGTTCGAGGGAAGGGTGGGAGCCAGGGCCGTAAGGCAAACATAACATCCATGCCTCACCGGGATTAGAACTCGGACCCATCTCGAACGAATGATCAGAAGGTACTGCTTAGACCACTGCGTCACCTGGGCGGCAAGGGGAAGGGTTTAACGACCACTGTGAGCAGCTCAGTGGGTTGTAAGCTGGTGCCCGTCCCTAATTTAGGGCTACTGGTTCGAGGGAAGGGAGGGAGCCAGTGCCGTAAGGCAAACATAATATCCATGCCTCACCGGGATTAGAATCTGGACCCATCTCGAACGAATGAGCAGAAGCCACTGCTTAGACCACTGCGTTACCTGGGCGGCAAGGGGCGGGGTTTAACGGCCACTGTGATCCTGGTCATATGTGGAGGATTTTAGGAAGGGAGTGTCTGACCCCAGGTCTTAAACTACCCTTAGAAATAGGAAGCTAGGAGATTTGGGCTAGAGTGCCCGAGAGGAAAGTGACACGGAAGCGACGTAACCCTCTAAACAGATCAGATCAGATCATATGTAGAGGATTTTAGGAAGGAGTGTCTGACCCCAGGTCTTAAACAACCCTTAGAAATAGGAAGCTAGGAGATATGGGCTAGAGTGCCCGATAGGAAAGTCACACGGAAGCGAGGTAGAAAGGGGGAGGAAGACGCTTTTATTTATTACCGGGGGTCCAGTACCCGGGGTCCGACGGCTTAACGTGCCCATCGGACGCACGGCGGATATTTAGTGGATCGAGCGTTCGTACCTGCCTGGGATCGAACCTGAGGTCCTTTCTGTGGCAGTCACGAACGTTGCCCACTACGCCACCCGCGGCCCCGACCAGTGTGAGCAGCTCAGTGGGCTATAAGCAGGTGCCCGTCCATAATTTAGGGCTACTGGTTCGAGAGAAGGGTGGGAGCCAGTGCCGTGAGGCAAACACAACATCCATGCCTCACTGGAATTAGAACCCGGTCCCATCTCGGACAAATGTTCAGGAGCTAGACTACTGTGCCACCGGGCTGCTTCCGACTTTCCTCTTAAATCCCAACTTGTTGATTTCACGTGTAATTAATTAACATTTCCGGTGGCGTATGAACTTACATGTCTTTTCTTTCTCTAAGTAAACTTCGCCATTTGATTATACACTATTTACCAGCATGGTTTTCCCAACCGGATACGTAAAGTCACATCTTATTTTTGTCGATATCTCTGTTTCTATTAGTCCGATTTGAAAAATTCTCTGTGTTGGAGAGCGTTCCCGGTGCGAAATGTTTCTCATATAAATTCATGTTTTTCTTAACACAGAAGTCTGCAACCAGAGGGCGTAAGCTCACGATTCCGTTTACAGCAATATCTGAGGGATTAAAAACCCAATTGAAAATCTTCTTTCTTTGGTCAGATCTATTGTTTTCCATACCGGTTCCATTGACTTTGAATAGCTTTGATAGATTTAATTTGCGTCAGAACGGATTCAAAAGACGTGCTTATTATACCGAAAAATTCGGTGTCAACTTTCTTGTTTTTATTATTTAGAGTGGACAATGAAAAGAAATGTGTGAATTGTTCTTGACAACGTAACTAAATTAGTCTTTCTCAATACAGATGTGATCCATTATTAAACTTAGCTGGCTTTGATGGCCATGAGCAAGAGTAATGGAGTAATACTCATCAAATACTTTCTCAGTATTATCGTATGTCACATACATTGAAGAGCAAATGAATTAGAGATACCTGTGACGGCGGCGATTCGTCTCGGCATGGACTCGACAAGACACCGGAAGTGTTGGGAAGCCATACGGATCCACGACCCCTGAACAAGCTCCCACAGCTCACGAAGATTTAATGGAGGGGGTCAGACCTCGAACATCTCTCTCGATGGCATCCCAGATGTCCTCGATGGGATTGAGGTCAGGTGACCTAGCTTGCCAAGGAAGCGAGGTCACGTCGGTGGAGTGTTCATCCAACCATTCGGATACAATTCGGGAGCTGCATTGTCTTGTTGCAGGATGAGGTCCCAAGTTGGATGTTGAAGACGCACAAACGGGAGCAAATGGTCGTCCAGGATATCCCGATAGCGTTGACCTGTGAGGGACGATGTCACACGTACCAGGGGTCCAATTTCAGCCCACGTAAACAGTCTCCAGACGAGAATGCCATTCCCACCAGCTTGAAGAGTACCCTGCTGGAAAGAAGGATCCATCGCTTCATGTGATTTGCGCCGTACTCGTATCCTGCCATCCGCATGTACCAACGTGAATCTCTACTCATCAGTCCAGGCAACATCACATGTCTAGGGTCCAGTGGCGATGTTCCCGCGCCCATGCTAATCTTTGCACCTTGTGATGTGCGGTCAGCAGCGGTTCCCTCGTGGGACGATGGCTTCTGTACCCCATAGCGAGGAGATGGTTCTGGATGGTGTGGCTGCTTACACGTTTTTGTGCGCCAGCGTTAAATTGCCGAGTGATTTCTTGCACTGTGGCCCGTCTATCCGCTGTTACAATGCGAGCTAGCTGACGATGACCCCGCTCATCCACATGCTGTTGTCCACGGCAGTTGGCCCTTGCAGGGATGGTTTTACCGGATTCGATGTACTCACGGTGCACCCGTGACACAGTGGCTCGTGAAAATCCAAGTGTCTGCACGACTTCCGAGATGGAGTGACCCATTCGTCGGGCCCAGACAATTTGCCCACGATCAAATGCGCTTAGATCCTTTGTCTTACCCATACTGCGTCCGACTCTTACCGATTCCCGTCGCATCACTCCTTATATTGTCGGATCGCTGCATACGTCATGTCGTTTCCGTTTACAGGGCCGCCTACAGCGCCATATTTGCATAACTCCAGCTGTCTCTAATTCAATTGATCTTCAGTGTAGTTTCAGTATTATTAAGCAGGTACGAGATGTTGTTGACAACGTAATTAAAACAGCTTTTTCCAATACAGATGAGACCTATTATTGGAAATCATCTGGTTCATGGGCAAGAGTAATAGAGGAAGAGGAGAAATAGCCACTAATTCTTATCTCAGTATTATTAGACACGTGTCGTGTGGTACTCTTATCACACTATTATATCGCAGGGTGCGAAATGTTCGAGACAACATAACTGAATAAAAACACCTTTTCCCAATGCAGATCGAACCCATTTTTGAAATTCTGTGGGCTTTAAATTCCACAGGCAAGAGCGATGGAGGAATGATCTTTAACTCTCATATCATTGTTGGCACACACGTGATGCGTAGATGGCCGGATTAAAGCCTTAGTGGTTTCCTAGGCTAGGACATCTTAGTAGGCTACCAAGGTTAAGATATCTGAGTAGGCCCCCAAAGAACTTATGACGGACAATTATTATTGAAGTCAGTTAAAACACAAAACTCTAGCAATATGCTTGTGATAATTAATAGATATTGCATTCTTCAAACTAATAAAATACCTGCAGAGTTTTCATAAAATGCCACGGTATTTCTCACTGTTACACAGAGTCACTGCACACAGTAAAAAGTCACTGTATTTTCCACTGTTACACAGTTAGAGTCACTGCATAAAGTAAAAAGTCACTGTAGTTTCCACTGTTACACAGAGTCACTGCATAGAGGAAAAGGTCACTATATTTTCCACTGTTACACAGTTAGTCACTGCATAGAGTAAAATGTCACTATATTTTCTTCTGTTACACAGTTACAGTCACTGCATAGAGTGAAGAGTCACTGTATTTTCCACTATTACACTGCTAGAGTCACTGAATACAGTAAAATGTCACTGTATTTCCACTGTTACACAGTTAGTCACTGCATAGAGTAAAAAGTCACTGTATTTTCTTCTGTTACACAGTTACAGTCACTGCATACAGTAAAATGCCACTGTATTTCCACTGTTACACAGTTAGTCACTGCATAGAGTAAAAAGTCACTGTATTTTCTTCTGTTACACAGTTACAGTCACTGTATTTTCTTCTGTTACACAGTTACAGTCACTGCATAGAGTGAAGAGTCACTGTATTTTCCACTATTACACTGCTAGAGTCACTGAATACAATAAAATGTCACTGTATTTCCACTGTTACACAGTTAGTCACTGCATAGAGTAAAAAGTCACTGTATTTTCTTCTGTTACACAGTTACAGTCACTGCATACAGTAAAATGTCACTGTATTTCCACTGTTACACAGTTAGTCACTGCATAGAGTAAAAAGTCACTGTATTCTCTTCTGTTACACAGTTAGTCACTGCATAGAGTAAAAAGTCACTATATTTTCCACTATTACACAGCTAGAGTCACTGCATACAGTAAAATGCCACTGTATTTCCACTGTTACACAGTTAGTCACTGCATAGAGTAAAAAGTCACTACATTTTCCACTGCTACACAGAGTCACTGCATAGAGTAAAAAGTCACTGTATTTTTCACTGTTACACAGTTAGTCACTGCATAGAGTAAAAAGTCACTGTGTTTTCCACTGGTACACAGTTAGAGTCACTGTATTTTCCACTGTTACACAGT
Organism: Macrothele yani; assembly: GCA_039090855.1. Classification (NCBI taxonomy): domain Eukaryota; kingdom Metazoa; phylum Arthropoda; class Arachnida; order Araneae; family Macrothelidae; genus Macrothele; species Macrothele yani. The sequence goes on along the minus strand of CM077033.1, from coordinate 109,870,935 downwards.
TAGAGTCACTGTATTTTCCACTGTTACACAGTTAGAGTCACTGCATAGAATAAAAAGTCTGTATTTTCCACTGGTGCACAGTTAGAGTCACTGAATAGAGTAAAAAGTCAATATATTTTCCACTGTTACACAGTTGGAGTAAAACGTCACTGTATTGTCCACTGTTACACAGTTAGAGTAAAAAGTCACTGTATTTTACACTGTTACGCAGTTAGTCGCTGCATAGAGTAAAACGTCACTGTATTTTCCTCTGTTACACTGTTAGAGTCACTGCATAGAGTAAAAAGTCACTGTATTTCCCACTGTTGCACAGTTAGAGTCACTGCATAAAGTAAAACGTCACTGTATTTTCCACTCAACATGAGTTAAAAGCTTAAGATTCCTAGATTTGGTCTTGTAATTTTTAGTAATTTAGCATTGTATATTTTTCTTGGTACATCTTTTTTGTTATGCGATGTGAAGTCACAGTGGAATTCTTTCATTAACGGTTAATAGGAAGGTGTGTGTGGATGGTAGTGAAAAAGCTGAAACTATCTCACCGACCGTACTGTACACAGCAACATGGAACCTTTACCCTTGGTGCGTCACTGCCTTGAAATCTATTCGTCTTTTAGCCACTCTTTGTGATCGAGTGGAAATCATACGAGATAAAACTAAAATTACTTTGCTTCTCCCTATATATGCATATGTAAGCTGCATACTATTTGCGGTGTTGTGCCCTAGTGGTCAACGTTCGTGACTGCTACAGAGTTTCGATCCCAGGTAGGTACGAACGCTCGAACCACTGAACATCCGCCGTGCGTCAGATGGGCACGTTAAACCGTCGGATACCGGGTACTGCCCCTCGGTAATAAATAAGGGCGTCTTCCCTGTTTCCCTCTCGTTTCCGCGTCACTTCCCTAATGTATACAGGGCCGCGTGTGGCCTAGAGGTCAACGTTTGTGACTGCCATGGAGAAACCTCAGGTTCGATCCCAGGCAGCTACGAACGCTCGAACGATTAAACATCCGCCGTGCGTCGGATGGGCACGTTAAGCCGTCGGACTCTGGGTACTACACCCGGTAATAAATAAAGGAGTCTCCACCCCTCTTTCTACCTCGCTTCCATGTCACTTTCCTTTCGGGCACTCTAGCCCAAATATCCTAGCTTCCTATTTCTAAGGGTTGTTTAAGACCTGTGGTCAGACACTCCCTTCCTAAAATCCTCTACATATGATCTGATCTCATCTGTTTAGAGAGTTACGTCGCTTCCATGTCACTTTCCTATCGGGCACTCTAGCCCAAATCTCCTAGCTTCCTATTTCTAAGGGTTGTTTAAGACCTGGGGTCAGACACTCCTTCCTAAAATCCTCTACATATGATCTGATCTCATCTGTTTAGAGAGTTACGTCGCTTCCATGTCACTTTCCTATCGGGCACTCTAGCCCAAATCTCCTAGCTTCCTATTTCTAAGGGTTGTTTAAGACCTGTGGTCAGACACTCCCTTCCTAAAATCCTCTACATATGATCTGATCTCATCTGTTTAGAGAGTTACGTCGCTTCCATGTCACTTTCCTATCGGGCACTCTAGCCCAAATCTCCTAGCTTCCTATTTCTAATGGTTGTTTAAGACCTGTGGTCAGACACTCCCTTCCTAAAATCCTCTACATATGATCTGATCTCATCTGTTTAGAGAGTTACATTCCTATCGGGTACTCTAGCCCAAATCTCCTAGCTTCCTATTTCTAAGGGTTGTTTAAGACCTGGGGTCAGACACTCTCTTCCTAAAATCCTCTACATATCATCTGATCTGATTTGTTTAGAGGGTTACGTCGCTTCCATGTCACTTTCCTATCGGACACTCTAACCCAAATCTCCTAGCTTCCTATTTCTAAGGGTTGTTTAAGACCTGTGGTCAGACACTCCCTTCCTAAAATCCTCTACATATCATCTGATCTGATTTGTTTAGAGGGTTACGTCGCTTCCATGTCACTTTCCTATCGGACACTCTAACCCAAATCTCCTAGCTTCCTATTTCTAAGGGTTGTTTAAGACCTGGGGTCAGACACTCCCTTCCTAAAATCCTCTACATATCATCTGATCTGATTTGTTTAGAGGGTTACGTCGCTTCCATGTCACTTTCCTATCGGGCACTCTAGCCCAAATCTCCTAGCTTCCTATTTCTAAGGGTTGTTTAAGACCTGTGGTCAGACACTCCCTTCCTAAAATCCTCTACATATCATCTGATCTGATTTGTTTAGAGGGTTACGTCGCTTCCATGTCACTTTCCTATCGGACACTCTAACCCAAATCTCCTAGCTTCCTATTTCTAAGGGTTGTTTAAGACCTGTGGTCAGACACTCCCTTCCTAAAATCCTCTACATATCATCTGATCTGATTTGTTTAGAGGGTTACGTCGCTTCCATGTCACTTTCCTATCGGACACTCTAACCCAAATCTCCTAGCTTCCTATTTCTAAGGGTTGTTTAAGACCTGGGGTCAGACACTCCTTCCTAAAATCCTCTACATATCATCTGATCTGATTTGTTTAGAGGGTTACGTCGCTTCCATGTCACTTTCCTATCGGGCACTCTAGCCCAAATCTCCTAGCTTCCTATTTCTAAGGGTTGTTTAAGAGTTGTGGTCAGACACTCCCTTCCTAAAATCCTCTACATATGATCTGATCTGATTTGTTTAGAGAGTTACGTCGCTTCCGTGTCACTTTCCTATCGGACACTCTAGCCCAAATCTCCTAGCTTCCTATTTCTAAGGGTTGTTTAAGACCTGTGGTCAGACACTCCCTTCCTAAAATCCTCTACATATCATCTGATCTGATTTGTTTAGAGGGTTACGTCGCTTCCATGTCACTTTCCTATCGGACACTCTAACCCAAATCTCCTAGCTTCCTATTTCTAAGGGTTGTTTAAGACCTGGGGTCAGACACTCCCTTCCTAAAATCCTCTACATATCATCTGATCTGATTTGTTTAGAGGGTTACGTCGCTTCCATGTCACTTTCCTATCGGGCACTCTAGCCCAAATCTCCTAGCTTCCTATTTCTAAGGGTTGTTTAAGAGTTGTGGTCAGACACTCCCTTCCTAAAATCCTCTACATATGATCTGATCTGATTTGTTTAGAGAGTTACGTCGCTTCCGTGTCACTTTCCTATCGGACACTCTAACCCAAATCTCCTAGCTTCCTATTTCTAAGGGTTGTTTAAGACCTGTGGTGAGACACTCCCTTCCTAAAATCCTCTACATATGATCTGATCTAATTGCGGTGTAGCGGCAGGCCCCCTGAGCACTTGGTTATGGTGGGCCCTTCGGCTGTAGCCCCGCTGGACACCCCACTCCTCTCCTCAATCCAACCCTAGTCACGTGGTACTCGCAGTGCGCGAGGTATTTTTTGAGAACATAATTGAAGCAGCTTTTCCCTATACAGAAGGTATCTATTGTTGGATCTTAACTCACTTAAACGTCATGGGAAAGATAAACTGAGAAATAGTCATCAACTCTTGTATCAAAATTGTCAGTCACGTGGTACTCTTATTACAATAATATATCGCAGATTGCGAGATGTTCATGCTAACTAAAGCAGCTTTTCCCAATACAGATGGGACCCATTATTGGAAGTAAGCTGGCTTTAAAGTTTAGGGACAAGAGTAATGGAGGAAGAGTAGAATGTATATAGTCATCAACACTTATAGCAGTGCTATCAGACACATTTCACGCGGTTCTCTTATCTCAATATTATGCCGTAGTGTATGAGATGTTAACAACGTAACTACACTGGCGGAAAGTGAAAAAAGAACACCAAGAAGGAGACGTCTGATACCAACGAAATTTATACAGCATAATAACGGAATACAGAGGATAACGTGATCAAAACATTATGGCAAAATACAGCTGTATTTGCTGGTAAACTGAAAAATAACATTTCCATGTAACATGGTTAGTACGAGGTTGAACCGCCATGAACTGCGTCACACTGTGCAATTCTGGCATGGAGTCTGTCGTACAGATGTTGGATGTAAGTTTGGGGTATTGAGTTCCAAGCATCCTCAACCTGGACGCCTCAATCGGGGATGGTCGTGGCTGGAAAGTGAAAAAAGAACACCAAGAAGGAGACGTCTGATACCAACGAAATTTATACAGCATAATAACGGAATACAGAGAATAACGTGATCAAAACATTATGGCAAAATACAGCTGTATTTGCTGGTAAACTGAAAAATAACATTTCCATGTAACATGGTTAGTACGAGGTTGAACCGCCATGAACTGCGTCACACTGTGCAATTCTGGCATGGAGTCTGTCGTACAGATGTTGGATGTAAGTTTGGGGTATTGAGTTCCAAGCATCCTCAACCTGGACGCCTCAATCGGGGATGGTCGTGGCTGGCCGTGGAGACCGGATAAGTCGTTGTCCCATAAAATCCCACACGTGCTCAATGGGCAGGACATGGAAGATGTCTCACATCCTGAAGTGCATGTTGCGTTGCACGTGCCGTGTGTGGGCGTGCGTTATCTTGCTGGAAAACACCACGATGGACCGACCTTACAAATGGCACAACAACGGGCTGAATGATGTTGTTGATGTAGGAGGTGCTGTTTAACGTACCCGGTACAAACACTAGTTGTGTACGGGAGTGATAGCTGATCGCTCCCCACACCAGGAGACCAGGTGGTGGCCCTGTGTGTCGCTCGCGGATGCAAGAAGGGTGGAGACGCTCCCCTGTGCGTCTGCGAACACGCATACGGCCATCCGAGGCTCCCAAGTATAATCTGCTTTCATCGCTGAACACGACAGATCGCCATCGCGTTCTCCAGTGCAGACGTTGGCGACACCACTGCAGCCGTTCCTGACGGTGGGCTGGAGACAGAGGTACACATGCCAGAGGCACACGTGCACGTAGTCCTGCATCCAATAGACGGTTGCGGATTGTTCGCACAGTCACCTCAGGTACAACGGCAGCTCGGATTTGCGTCGCAGTGGATGTTCTGCTTGACAACGCCGCTCTTCTTATGCGTCGATCGGTCCGCTCATCAGTCTGTCTGTGACTCCCGGTTCCACGTCTTCTCGTGTGGGAATGTTCCTCGGACCATCTACGCCACCATCGTACCACCACCGATACTTCCCGTCCAAATACGACGATACGACCATCCGGCCATTTTAAGTTTTGGGAACCAAGAAAAGTCGCTTGGTGCTAAATCAGGCGAATATGGTGGATGATTCAACACACAGACGTTATTTTTCGCCAAAAATCTAGGAACACGAAGTGAGGTGTGACTGGGTGCATTATCGTGCAACAAACACCAACTGTTTACATCCCGATATTCTGCACGAATGCGACGAATTCTGCCCATCAAACGCCTCAAAACATTTAAATAAAACAATTGTTTGTCCACTTGGAACAAATTCTTTGTGACTAATACCCTTACTATCGAAGAATGTAATGAGCATTGTTTTGATTTTCGATGGAACTTTTCTTGTTTTTTTGGCTTGTGGTGAGTTTTTTGACTTCCACTCCGCACTTTGTCGCTTTGTTTTAGGATCATATTGAAAACACCATGTTTCATCACCTGTAACAATCGATTTTAAGAAGTTTGGATCATTTTCAGCGGCTGAAATGATGTCTCTGCAATGTGCACTTCTCCTTGATTTTTTGTTCATTGGTTAACGTGTGTGGAACAAATTTAGCACAGACTTTTGTTTTGCCCAAATCTTCATGCAGGATGGTTCGAATCGTTTCTTTGTTGATGTTTAAAGACTCTTCCATCATTCTTAGTGACGCACATCGATTGTTTGCCACGAAATCACGCACTTTTTCAATAATCTGAGGTGTCCTAGATGAACTTGGTCTTCCGATATGCTTATCATCTTCCAGCGTCCAAAAAACGTTTGTGCCACAGGAAAACATTTGATCTACTTAAACAAAACTCACCGTAAACTTGTTTCATCATTTGGCACGTTTCCGAGGCACTTTTACCAAGTTTTGCGTTAAATTTAATAACAGCCCTTTGTTCCATCTTAATAATTCAACATGAAAAAAATTTGACTTCTCTAATGAACGGCCGTTTCGTTTGAGTTACTTTTACAACTGCGCAGTACTTTTGGCAGAAAGCAAGCAGATGGTCACGGTTTATAACGCATATCACGATTACACTGGTGGCGCTACCGTGGGCTGTAGTCTAGCGCCAGTCTTAAAAATTCTTTGACGCACTGTGTATGAGGTGTTCTTGACAAAACTAAAACATCTTTTCCCAATACAGATGGGGCCTATTATAGGAACACAGCTGGCTTTGAAGTTCATGGGGAAAAGCAATGGTGGAAGAGGAGGAATCGTCATCAACGTGGCTTCCATTGGAGGTAAGAGTGTTAAACTTTCTCCATTTTGTATAAATTACAGTTCAAAACACAAATTTAACGTGCTGCTGCTAATGCGAAGGAGTATCTAAATGTTCTCGACATAGATTTATGTTTCTTATTCCGAAGTTAGCTAGTTACCTCCTCTTTCAAAGCTCCCGAAAACGTGTCATAACATGTCAAAAACAAAGGTCGTATCATTTCTTCTCTGTTTGCTGGCTACGCTTAATGTTCGGTATGCGAAATCTGTGCTGTGTTGCTATTTAGCCCGAAGACACTGGAGAGAGAGATAGACTAGGAAACGTAATACTAGCTGTTCTGAAACGACGAAGACTAAATGAACGAACAGCGCCATCTATGAATGGGGGAGTTAGTGGTGAGCAGATGCCTATGAACCATATTCACCTCGCATTGCATTATGGGAAAGCCTTTCCGTGGCCGAGGACCAACAAGAATTTGTTTACATGCGTTTTCCCATTGCTTAACATGGTGTTACGTTGCAAGGGTTCAGGAAAAACGCCATTTTCGTAAATTTACTATCGACATGTCTAACTTTTGCTCATCGTATGGTCGCGCTAATAAATCCTGCAACCAACATTGTGTGGACGAAAGAAAACATTCCTTAATTTTCTTCTGAAAAAGACGAAATTATTAAGAGAATGGCTGTGTATTCCATTCCGATGTGCACTCCCCAATATGATCTGTCCACTTTAACGAAAAAGCTTTTGGATATTATGATATTACGAATCAAAGGCAGTTAAAACCTCGTAGTATTCCTTCGAATTTCAATTTCAAAAAAGAAAAAAAAACGGTACGCGAAAATTGATGGAATATTTCGATCGGTAAATTACGAATTAAGTTCTACTTTTTGATATAGACTTGTGGCATTTTCACTTGCAGAAACGTCCGCTTCCTGTTCATGAACGCTTGAAGCCTTGGCGCAGAGCAAAATGGGCCCGTTGTAGTTCTTTGGGATGGACTTGGGACACTATGACATGCAACGACGGCCGCCCTTAACGCAGAGCAAAATGGGCCCGTTGTAGTTGTTTGGGATGGTCTTGAGGTATTATGACATGCAACGACGGCCGCTTCCTGTTCATGAACGCTATGTAGCCTTAACGCAGAGCAAAATGGGCCCGTTGTAGTTCTTTGGGATGGACTTGGGACACTATGACATGCAACGACGGCCGCCCTTAACGCAGAGCAAAATGGGCCCGTTGTAGTTGTTTGGGATGGTCTTGAGGTATTATGACATGCAACGACGGCCGCTTCCTGTTCATGAACGCTATATAGCCTTAACGCAGAGCAAAATGGGCCCGTTGTAGTTTTTTGGCATGGACTTGAGGTATTATGTCATGAAACGACGGCCGCTTCCTGTTCATGAAGGCTATGTAGCCTTAACGCAGAGCAAAATGGGCCCGTTGTAGTTGTTTGGGATGGTCTTGAGGTATTATGACATGCAACGACGGCCGCTTCCTGTTCATGAACGCTATATAGCCTTAACGCAGAGCAAAATGGGCCCGTTGTAGTTGTTTGGCATGGACTTGAGGTATTATGACATGAAACGACGGCCGCTTCCTGTTCATGAAGGCTATGTAGCCTTAACGCAGAGCAAAATGGGCCCGTTGTAGTTGTTTGGGATGGTCTTGAGGTATTATGACATGCAACGACGGCCGCTTCCTGTTCATGAACGCTATGTAGCCTTAACGCAGAGCAAAATGGGCCCGTTGTAGTTGTTTGGGATGGTCTTGAGGTATTATGACATGCAACGACGGCCGCTTCCTGTTCATGAACGCTATATAGCCTTAACGCAGAGCAAAATGGGCCCGTTGTAGTTGTTTGGCATGGACTTGAGGTATTATGACATGAAACGACGGCCGCTTCCTGTTCATGAACGCTATGTAGCCTTAACGCAGAGCAAAATGGGCCCGTTGTAGTTGTTTGGGATGGTCTTGAGGTATTATGACATTCAACGACGGCCGCTTCCTGTTCATGAACGCTATGTAGCCTTAACGCAGAGCAAAATGGGCCCGTTGTAGTTGTTTGGGATGGTCTTGAGGTATTATGACATGCAACGACGGCCGCTTCCTGTTCATGAACGCTATATAGCCTTAACGCAGAGCAAAATGGGCCCGTTGTAGTTGTTTGGCATGGACTTGAGGTATTATGACATGAAACGACGGCCGCTTCCTGTTCATGAAGGCTATGTAGCCTTAACGCAGAGCAAAATGGGCCCGTTGTAGTTGTTTGGGATGGTCTTGAGGTATTATGACATGCAACGACGGCCGCTTCCTGTTCATGAACGCTATGTAGCCTTAACGCAGAGCAAAATGGGCCCGTTGTAGTTGTTTGGGATGGTCTTGAGGTATTATGACATGCAACGACGGCCGCTTCCTGTTCATGAACGCTATGTAGCCTTAACGCAGAGCAAAATGGGCCCGTTGTAGTTGTTTGGGATGGTCTTGAGGTATTATGACATGAAACGACGGCCGCTTCCTGTTCATGAACGCTATGTAGCCTTAACGCAGAGCAAAATGGGCCCGTTGTAGTTGTTTGGGATGGTCTTGAGGTATTATGACATGCAACGACGGCCGCTTCCTGTTCATGAACGCTATGTAGCCTTAACGCAGAGCAAAATGGGCCCGTTGTAGTTGTTTGGGATGGTCTTGAGGTATTATGACATGCAACGACGGCCGCTTCCTGTTCATGAACGCTATGTAGCCTTAACGCAGAGCAAAATGGGCCCGTTGTAGTTGTTTGGGATGGTCTTGAGGTATTATGACATGCAACGACGGCCGCTTCCTGTTCATGAACGCTATGTAGCCTTAACGCAGAGCAAAATGGGCCCGTTGTAGTTGTTTGGGATGGTCTTGAGGTATTATGACATGAAACGACGGCCGCTTCCTGTTCATGAACGCTATGTAGCCTTAACGCAGAGCAAAATGGGCCCGTTGTAGTTGTTTGGGATGGTCTTGAGGTATTATGACATGCAACGACGGCCGCTTCCTGTTCATGAACGCTATATAGCCTTAACGCAGAGCAAAATGGGCCCGTTGTAGTTGTTTGGGATGGTCTTGAGGTATTATGACATGCAACGACGGCCGCTTCCTGTTCATGAACGCTATGTAGCCTTAACGCAGAGCAAAATGGGCCCGTTGTAGTTGTTTGGGATGGTCTTGAGGTATTATGACATGCAACGACGGCCGCTTCCTGTTCATGAACGCTATGTAGCCTTAACGCAGAGCAAAATGGGCCCGTTGTAGTTGTTTGGGATGGTCTTGAGGTATTATGACATGCAACGACGGCCGCTTCCTGTTCATGAACGCTATGTAGCCTTAACGCAGAGCAAAATGGGCCCGTTGTAGTTGTTTGGGATGGTCTTGAGGTATTATGACATGCAACGACGGCCGCTTCCTGTTCATGAACGCTATATAGCCTTAACGCAGAGCAAAATGGGCCCGTTGTAGTTGTTTGGGATGGTCTTGAGGTATTATGACATGAAACGACGGCCGCTTCCTGTTCATGAACGCTATGTAGCCTTAACGCAGAGCAAAATGGGCCCGTTGTAGTTGTTTGGGATGGTCTTGAGGTATTATGACATGCAACGACGGCCGCTTCCTGTTCATGAACGCTATGTAGCCTTAACGCAGAGCAAAATGGGCCCGTTGTAGTTGTTTGGGATGGTCTTGAGGTAATATGACATGCAACGACGGCCGCTTCCTGTTCATGAACGCTATGTAGCCTTAACGCAGAGCAAAATGGGCCCGTTGTAGTTGTTTGGGATGGTCTTGAGGTATTATGACATGCAACGACGGCCGCTTCCTGTTCATGAACGCTATGTAGCCTTAACGCAGAGCAAAATGGGCCCGTTGTAGTTGTTTGGGATGGTCTTGAGGTAATATGACATGCAACGACGGCCGCTTCCTGTTCATGAACGCTATGTAGCCTTAACGCAGAGCAAAATGGGCCCGTTGTAGTTGTTTGGGATGGTCTTGAGGTATTATGACATGCAACGACGGCCGCTTCCTGTTCATGAACGCTATGTAGCCTTAACGCAGAGCAAAATGGGCCCGTTGTAGTTGTTTGGGATGGTCTTGAGGTATTATGACATGCAACGACGGCCGCTTCCTGTTCATGAACGCTATATAGCCTTAACGCAGAGCAAAATGGGCCCGTTGTAGTTGTTTGGGATGGTCTTGAGGTATTATGACATGCAACGACGGCCGCTTCCTGTTCATGAACGCTATATAGCCTTAACGCAGAGCAAAATGGGCCCGTTGTAGTTGTTTGGGATGGTCTTGAGGTATTATGACATGCAACGACGGCCGCTTCCTGTTCATGAACGCTATATAGCCTTAACGCAGAGCAAAATGGGCCCGTTGTAGTTGTTTGGGATGGTCTTGAGGTATTATGACATGCAACGACGGCCGCTTCCTGTTCATGAACGCTATATAGCCTTAACGCAGAGCAAAATGGGCCCGTTGTAGTTGTTTGGGATGGTCTTGAGGTATTATGACATGCAACGACGGCCGCTTCCTGTTCATGAACGCTATGTAGCCTTAACGCAGAGCAAAATGGGCCCGTTGTAGTTGTTTGGGATGGTCTTGAGGTATTATGACATGCAACGACGGCCGCTTCCTGTTCATGAACGCTATGTAGCCTTAACGCAGAGCAAAATGGGCCCGTTGTAGTTGTTTGGGATGGTCTTGAGGTATTATGACATGCAACGACGGCCGCTTCCTGTTCATGAACGCTATGTAGCCTTAACGCAGAGCAAAATATGCCCGTTGTAGTTGTTTGGGATGGTCTTGAGGTATTATGACATGCAACGACGGCCGCTTCCTGTTCATGAACGGTATATAGCCTTAACGCAGAGCAAAATGGGCCCGTTGTAGTTGTTTGGGATGGTCTTGAGGTATTATCACATGCAACGACGGCCGCTTCCTGTTCATGAACGCTATGTAGCCTTAACGCAGAGCAAAATGGGCCCTTTGTAGTTGTTTGGGATGGTCTTGAGGTATTATCACATGCAACGACGGTCGCTGCCTGTTCATGAACGCTATGTAGCCTTAACGCAGAGCAAAATGGGCCCGTTGTAGTTGTTTGGGATGGTCTTGAGGTATTATGACATGCAACGACGGCCGCTTCCTGTTCATGAACGCTATCTAGCCTTAACGCAGAGCAAAATGGGCCCGTTGTAGTTGTTTGGGATGGTCTTGAGGTATTATGACATGCAACGACGGCCGCTTCCTGTCTATGAACGCTATGTAGCCTTAACGCAGAGCAAAATGGGCTAGTTGTAGTTGTTTGGCATGGATTTGAGGTATTATTACATGCAACGACGGCCGCTTCCTGTTCATGAACGCTATGTAGCTTTAACGCAGAGCAAAATGGGCCCGTTGTAGTTGTTTGTGATGGTCTTGAGGTAATATGACATGCAACGACGGCCGCTTCCTGTTCATGAACGCTATGTAGCCTTAACGCAGAGCAAAATGGGCCCGTTGTAGTTGTTTGTGATGGTCTTGAGGTAATATGACATGCAACGACGGCCGCTTCCTGTTCATGAACCCTATGTAGCCTTAACGCAGAGCAAAATGGGTTTGTTTGGGATGGTCTTGAGGTATTATGCCATGCAACGACGGCCACTTCCTGTTCATGAACGCTATGTAGCTTTAACGCAGAGCAAAATGGGCCCGTTGTAGTTGTTTGGGATGGTCTTGAGGTAATATGACATGCAACGACGGTCGCTTCCTGTTTATGAACGCTATGTAGTCTTAACGCAGAGCAAAATGGGCCCGTTGTAGTTGTTTGTGATGGTCTTGAGGTAAATATGACATGCAACGACGGCCGCTTCCTGTTCATGAACCCTATGTAGCCTTAACGCAGAGCAAAATGGGTTTGTTTGGGATGGTCTTGAGGTATTATGCCATGCAACGACGGCCGCTTCCTGTTCATGAACGCTATATAGCCTTAAGGCAGAGAAAAATGGGACCGTTGTAGTTGTTTGGGATAGTCTTGAGGTATTATGACATGCAACGACGGCCGCTTCCTGTTCATGAACGCTATATAGCCTTAACGCAGATTATGACATGCAACGACGCTGGGCCCGTTGTAGTTTTTTGGCATGGACTTGAGGTATTATGTCATGCAACGACGGCAGCTTCCTGTTCATGAAAGCTATGTAGCCTTAACGCAGAGCAAAATGGGCCCGTTGTAGTTGTTTGGGATGGTCTTGAGGTATTATCACATGCAACGACGGCCGCTTCCTGTTCATGAACGCTATATAGCCTTAACGCAGATTATGACATGCAACGACGCTGGGCCCGTTGTAGTTTTTTGGCATGGACTTGAGGTATTATGTCATGCAACGACGGCAGCTTCCTGTTTATGAAAGCTATGTAGCCTTAACGCAGAGCAAAATGGGCCCGTTGTAGTTGTTTGGGATGGTCTTGAGGTAATATGACATGCAACGACGGCCGCTTCCTGTTCATGAACGCTATGTAGCCTTAACGCAGAGCAAAATGGGCCCGTTGTAGTTGTTTGGCATGGACTTGAGGTATTATGACATGCAACGTCGGCAGCGTCCTGTTCATGAAAGCTATGTAGCCTTAACGCAGAGCAAAATGGGCCCGTTGTAGTTGTTTGGGATGGTCTTGAGGTATTATGACATGCAACGACGGCCGCTTCCTGTTCATGAACGCTATGTAGCCTTAACGCAGAGCAAAATGGGCCCGTTGTAGTTGTTTGAAATGTCTTGAGGTAATATGACATGCAACGACGGCCGCTTCCTGTTCATGAACGCTATATAGCCTTAACGCAGAGCAAAATGGGCCCGTTGTAGTTGTTTGGGATGGTCTTGAGGTATTATGACATGCAACGACGGCCGCTTCCTGTTCATGAACGCTATGTAGCCTTAACGCAGAGCAAAATGGGCCCGTTGTAGTTGTTTGGGATGGTCTTGAGGTATTATGACATGCAACGACGGCCGCTTCCTGTTCATGAACGCTATATAGCCTTAACGCAGAGCAAAATGGGCCCGTTGTAGTTGTTTGGGATGGTCTTGAGGTATTATGACATGCAACGACGGCCGCTTCCTGTTCATGAACGCTATGTAGCCTTAACGCAGAGCAAAATGGGCCCGTTGTAGTTGTTTGGGATGGGCTTGAGGTATTATGACATGCAACGACGGCCGCTTCCTGTTCATGAACGCTATATAGCCTTAACGCAGAGCAAAATGGGCCCGTTGTAGTTGTTTCGGATGGTCTTGAGGTATTATGACATGCAACGACGGCCGCTTCCTGTTCATGAACGCTATGTAGCCTTAACGCAGAGCAAAATGGGCCCGTTGTAGTTGTTTGGGATGGTCTTGAGGTATGACATGCAACGACGGCCTCTTCCTGTTCATGAACGCTATGTTGCCTTAACGCAGAGCAACGTAGGCCCGTTGTAGTTGTTTAGGATGGACTTGGCACACTATGACATGCAACGACGGCCGCTTCCTGTTCATGAACGCTATGTAGCCTTAACGCAGAGCAACGTAGGCCCGTTGTAGTTGCTTGGGATAGACTTGTGGCATTTTCACTTGCAGAGACGTCCGCTTCCTGTTCATGAACTCAGGGTAGAATTAGAACAAAAGATCATGGGCCCGTTGCAGTTGTTTGGTGTTGAGATTTCCATCCACATTCTGACCATCTGGCACTACTTCCCAGTGCAAATGACCCACAAAATTCCCCCAAATGCACAGCATGGCTTATCTCTTGAACCACCCTGTTTACACCAGTGGCTGTGTTTGGCAGGGAATCAGCTACTGGCCCACACGTGATAGTATAATGTACAAATAACAGTTTTCATCATCTCTGATGATACGATGCCAAAATCTATCGTCCTGTCGATTTGGCAGCAATATGCAAATGACATGTTGTTCCTCCTGCTGGGGTGTCAATTCGTGGGATACCACTCAATGGCGCTTGAAGAAGAAACAAAACTGGTGCAGGTGACAACGATAGTCGGTTGAAAAAGCAACCATCTCAGTTGCTAACTGTAGAGGTTCACTGTCATGGGTTCTACCAAGATGTCAGTGTTGCTGGTTGTTGGACATCTCGGCTTGTCTACTGTTGTTCCCAACTTTGAAATGCCTGAACCATTTTCGTGCAATGCTCCTATCCACTGTTTTTTCTCCTTCAGCTGCTCACCATATAGATTTACTGTCATGGCTTCTACCAAGGTGTCAGTGTTGACGGTTGACGGACATCTCGGCTGATCTTATAGATTGTTGTCCCCAACTTTAAAGCCCTGGAACCATTTTGGTACAGTGTTTGTGTCCACTGTTTTCTCGCCTTGAGCTGCTATATTTATGGGATCACTGTCGTAACTTCTATTAAGGTCAGTGTTGGCGGTCGTTGGACATCTCAGTTTCTTTTCTAGATTGTTGTTCCCAACTTTAAAGCCCTGGGACCATTTTGGTACAGTGTTTTTGTCCACTGTTTTCTCGCCTTCAGCTGCTATATTTATGGGATCACTGTCGTAGCTTCTATTAAGGTCAGTGTTGGCGGTCGTTGGACACCTCAGTTTCTTTTCTAGATTGTTGTCCCCAACTTTAAAGCCCTGGAACCATTTTGGTACAGTGTTTGTGTCCACTGTTTTCTCGCCTTGAGCTGCTATATTTATGTGATCACTGTCGTAACTTCTATTAAGGTCAGTGTTGGCGGTCGTTGGACACCTCAGTTTCTTTTCTAGATTGTTGTCCCCAACTTTAAAGCACTGGGACCATTTTGGTACAGTGTTTTTGTCCACTGTTTTCTCGCCTTCAGCTGCTATATTTATGGGATCACTGTCGTAACTTCTATTAAGGTCAGTGTTGGCGGTCGTTGGACATCTCAGTTTCTTTTCTAGATTGTTGTCCCCAACTTTAAAGCCCTGGGACCATTTTGGTACAGTGTTTGTGTCCACTGTTTCCTCGCCTTCAGCTGCTAACTTTATGGGATCACTGTCGTAGCTTCTATTAAGGTCAGTGTTGACGGTCGTTGGACATCTCAGTTTCTTTTCTAGATTGTTTTCCCCAACTTTAAAGCCCTGGTACCATTTTGGTACAGTGTTTGTGTCCACTGTTTTCTCGCCTTCACCTGCTATATTTATGGGATCACTGTCGTAACTTCTATTAAGGTCAGTGTTGGCGGTCGTTGGACATCTCAGTTTCTTTTCTAGATTGTTGTCCCCAACTTTAAAGCCCTGGAACCATTTTGGTACAGTGTTTGTGTCCACTGTTTTCTCGCCTTGAGCTGCTATATTTATGGGATCACTGTCGTAACTTCTATTAAGGTCAGTGTTGGCGGTCGTTGGACACCTCAGTTTCTTTTCTAGATTGTTGTCCCCAACTTTAAAGCCCTGGAACCATTTTGGTACAGTGTTTGTGTCCACTGTTTCCTTCCCTTTAGCTGTTAACTATATGGTTTCACTGTCGTAGCTTCTATCAAAGTCAATGTTGGCGGTCGTTGGACATCTCAGTTTCTTTTCTAGACTGTTACTCTCATCTTTGAAACGCTGGGACCAATTTGGTACAGTGTTTGTGTCCACTCTTTCCTCGCCTTCAGCTGCTAACTTTATGGGATCACTTTCGTAGCTTCTATTAAGGTCAGTGTTGGCGGTCGTTGGACATCTCAGTTTCTTTTCTAGATTGTTGTCCCCAACTTTAAAACCCTGGGACCATTTTATTACAGTGTTTGTGTCCACTGTTTTCTCGCCTTCAGCTGCTATATTTATAGGATCACTGTCGTAGCTTAATTAAGGTCAGTGTTGGCGGTCGTTGGACATCTCAGTTTCTTTTCTAGATTGTTGTCCCCAACTTTAAAGCCCTGGGACCATTTTGGTACAGTGTTTGTGTCCACTGTTTCCTCGCCTTCAGCTGCTAACTTTATTGTGAACTATATGGTTTCACTGTCGTAGCTTCTATCAAAGTCAATGTTGGCTGCTATATTATAGGATATAATATAGGATATAATATAAACACCGGAACCATTTTTGTGCAATTCTCCTATCCACTCTTTCCTCGCCTTTACCTGCACAAATTTCTCTCACTGCTGCCGTGTTTAATCTTCTTCAGTCTTCCAATAAGCGCGCCCGAACAGCGCCTTTATCGAACTTCATCTTTCTGTCACCTGATAACGAAATGTGGCTCCATACAGAATGCACGTCGTCAGTATTGTGTGAGCTTGGAAAGATGCGTTCTTGGTGTAACCACGAAAGTTAAGGAGAGGAACTCTTGGATATAGAAAATGACAAGAGTGGAAGCCATCTTAATAATATCCCTGATGTGGCAATGGGCTACACATGTTTCTAGAAGTACTGACCACTATTGGATGAACGACGGAAATATTGGACTGGATACGAAGGAACAAAAAAAGACCCAGAAGAAGACCACGTTGGAGATGGGTGAAAGGATTTCGAATTCATGCTGGAGTGTCATGGACGACACTGTCTCAAGGCAGAAAACTGTGGAAGAAATTATAAGAGACCTCCTGGATTGATAATGGTTGATAATAATTGTAAGGGTCGCCCACGATCAGGCAATCAATTTTTAATTTATGTAATTTTAATGTTGTGATAAACACGTGTTGACGGATGTTTCATTCAGCCATTTTGTTGTTTTAACAAAGAATTGAACATTCTTCACCACGTGGAGCATTTTTAATCCCATATTTGAACAAGGAGTGGTGCATGAACGCCTGGGGCACTTGACCTTGAAGAGTCAGCTGCTCGAGTTTTCTGTTAGAGGAGTTGTCATACAGCTGTTGTGTACATTAAATGTTGTTATCACCTGCGGGTATCCGACGGCTTTCTCAGGTATTTCACGTGCTGGCCGGCGTAACTAGTTTGTTTCTTGCGCATGCGTAGTAGTAGAGTCCTAAAAAAAAGGCCAAGGCAGTCTAGTAGGGAGCGGTCGAGCTTCGGTCGTCAAGGAGAGAGGGTCCAAGTTCGGACATCGGTTTGACGTAAAGGCTGCGGGTATCGCAGAAGTACAGCGTGGTGAACGGGAAGGAGCATTCCTTTATTCGCCAGCAAATACACTGGCGGAAATTGAAAAAAGAACACCAAGAAGGAAATGGCGGACGTTCGTGAAATTTACATATGTTAATGGGGTCGAGTTTACGTAGGTGTGATGTTAATTTCGGGACCAACCGGTGAGCGCTTACGCCACAGCACGGCATAATATGCAAATTATCGTCGGTGGTATTTAAGGAGTACGGCGAAGTGAATGTAATCAGTCGTCGGCGTACGGACACGTGCGAAGACCCTGAAGAAGCTGCAATGCCTGGACATGGAAGAAGTGTACGATTTCAGCAGTTATCGGACTTTGAGCGAGGTCGTCTAGTCGGACTCCGCGAGGCCGGGTGGTCGTATCGTCGTATTGCGGAGTGAATTGGACGGGAAGTATCGGTGGTGGTACGATGGTGGCGTAGATGGTCCGAGGAGCATTCCCACACGAGAAGACGTGGAACTGGGAGTCACAGATGGACTGGTGAGCGGACCGATCGACGCATAAGAAGAGCGGCGTTGTCAAGCAGAACATCCACTGCGCAAATCCGAGCTGCCGTTGCACCTGAGGTGACTGTGCGAACAATCCGCAACCGTCTACTGGATGCAGGACTACGTGCACGTTTGCCTCTAACTCCAGCCCACCGTCAGGAACGGCTGCAGTCGTGTCGCCAACGTCTGCACTGGAGAACGCAATGGCGGTCTGACGTGTTCAGCGATGAAAGCAGATTCTGCTTGGGAGACTCCGATGGCCATATGCGTGTTTGCAGACGCACAGAGGAGCGTCTCCAACCGTTTTGCATCCGCCAGCGACACACAGGGCCTACACCTGGTCTTCTGGTGTGGGGAGCGATCAGCTATCACTCCCGTACACGACGAGTGTTTCTACCGGGTACGTTAACAGCACCTCCTACATCAACAACATCATTCAGCCCGTTGTTGTGCCATTAGTAAGGTCGGTCCATTGTGGTGTTTTCCAGAAAGATAACGCACGCACACACACACGGCACGTGCAACGCAACATGCACTTCAGGGTGTGAGACAACTTCCATGGCCACCGGATTTGTCCCCCATTGAGCACGTGTGGGATTTTATGGGACAACGACTTATTCGGTCTCCACGGCCAGCCACGACCATCCCCGATTGAGGCGTCCAGGTTGAGGATGCTTGGAACTCAATACCCCAAACTTACATCCAACATCTGTACGACAGACTCCATGCCAGAATTGCACAGTGTGACGCAGTTCATGGCGGTTCAACCTCGTACTAATCATGTTACATGGAAATGTTATTTTTCAGTTTACCAGCAAATACAGCTGTATTTTGCCATAATGTTTTGATCACGTTATCCTCTGTATTCCGTTATTATGCTGTATAAATTTCGTTGGTATCAGACGTCTCTTTCTTGGTGTTCTTTTTTCACTTTCCAGCCACGACCATCCCAGATTTACGCGTCCAGGTTGAGGATGGTTGGAACTCAATACCCCAAACTTACATCCAACATCTGTACGACAGACTCCATGCCAGAATTGCACAGTGTGACGCAGTTCATGGCGGTTCAACCTCGTACTAACCATGTTACATGGAAATGTTATTTTTCAGTTTACCAGCAAATACAGCTGTATTTTGCCATAATGTTTTGATCACGTTATCCTCTGTATTCCGTTATTATGCTGTATAAATTTCGTTGGTATCAGACGTCTCTTTCTTGGTGTTCTTTTTTCACTTTCCAGCCACGACCATCCCAGATTTACGCGTCCAGGTTGAGGATGTTTGGAACTCAATACCCCAAACTTACATCCAACATCTGTACGACAGACTCCATGCCAGAATTGCACAGTGTGACGCAGTTCATGGCGGTTCAACCTCGTACTAACCATGTTACATGGAAATGTTATTTTTCAGTTTACCAGCAAATACAGCTGTATTTTGCCATAATGTTTTGATCACGTTATCCTCTGTATTCCGTTATTATGCTGTATAAATTTCGTTGGTATCAGACGTCTCTTTCTTGGTGTTCTTTTTCACTTTCCAGCCACGACCATCCCAGATTTACGCGTCCAGGTTGAGGATGTTTGGAACTCAATACCCCAAACTTACATCCAACATCTGTACGACAGACTCCATGCCAGAATTGCACAGTGTGACGCAGTTCATGGCGGTTCAACCTCGTACTAACCATGTTACATGGAAATGTTATTTTTCAGTTTACCAGCAAATACAGCTGTATTTTGCCATAATGTTTTGATCACGTTATCCTCTGTATTCCGTTATTATGCTGTATAAATTTCGTTGGTATCAGACGTCTCTTTCTTGGTGTTCTTTTTTCACTTTCCAGCCACGACCATCCCAGATTTACGCGTCCAGGTTGAGGATGTTTGGAACTCAATACCCCAAACTTACATCCAACATCTGTACGACAGACT
This sequence comes from Macrothele yani, assembly GCA_039090855.1. Taxonomy (NCBI): domain Eukaryota; kingdom Metazoa; phylum Arthropoda; class Arachnida; order Araneae; family Macrothelidae; genus Macrothele; species Macrothele yani. Next base: position 109,851,135 of record CM077033.1, on the reverse strand, counting down.
CCATGCCAGAATTGCACAGTGTGACGCAGTTCATGGCGGTTCAACCTCGTACTAACCATGTTACATGGAAATGTTATTTTTCAGTTTACCAGCAAATACAGCTGTATTTTGCCATAATGTTTTGATCACGTTATCCTCTGTATTCCGTTATTATGCTGTATAAATTTCGTTGGTATCAGGCGTCTCCTTCTTGGTGTTTTGTTTTCACTTTCCGCCAGTGTTGTTAACGGAATAAGAAAGTTTTGCAGTTTCAATTTTTATTTCCGTGCACTGGACCGAGTTTGGTCGACGTAATAATTCTTCTAAGCAAGGACGCCTTGATAGCCAGATCTCATAGTAAAGCGAGGCGGTAGCTCGCTATTCTGCCGAAATCAAAAGGTATAATCCACAGTATTATGTAAGATATAATCAAAGATTAAAGAATTGATAGTATGTCTGGCCATACAGCCAGATGAACATCGCGCAGTCGGCAGGATGGCCCCCACCAAATGAACTAGAGATGCGGTCTTTTGCTGTATTCGCGAGTCTCCACTTGCTTGCGGGTTTTGTGTGACATAATACACTGAAAAGCAATTCAATTAGAGACAGCTGGCGTTATGCAAATGTGGCGCTGTGGGCGGCCCTGTAAACGGAAACGACATGACGTATGCAGCGATCCGACAATATAAGGATTGATGCGACGGGAATCAGTGAGAGTCGGACGCAGTATGGGTAAGACGAAGGATCTAAGCGCATTTGATCGTGGGCAAATTGTCGGGGCCCGACGAATGGGTCACTCCATCTCGAAAGTCCTGCAGGCACTGGGATTTTCACGAGCCACTGTGTCACGGGTGCACCGTGAGTACATCGAATCCGGTAAAACCACCCCTGCAAGGGCCAACTGCCGTTGACAACAGCGTTTGGATGAGCGGGGTCATCGTCGGCTAGCTCGCATTGTAACAGCGGATAGACGGGCCAGAGTGCAAGAAATCACTCGGCAATTTAACGCTGGTGCACAAAAACGTGTAAGCAGCCACACCATCCAGAACCATCTCCTCGCTATGGGGTACAGAAGCCATCGTCCCACGAGGGTACCGCTGCTGACCGCACATCACAGGGTGCAAAGATTATCATGGGTGCGGGAACATCGCCACTGGACCACATGCGGGAAAATGTTGCCTGGACTGATGAGTCGAGATTCACGTTGGTACATGCGGATGGCAGGATACGAGTACGGCGCAAACTACATGAAGCGATGGATCTTTCTTGCCAGCAGGGTACTCTTCAAGTTGGTGGGGGTGGCATTCTCGTCTGGGGACTGTTTACGTGGACTGAAAATGGGACTCCTGGTACGTGTGACATCGTCCCTCACAGGTCAACGTTACCGGGATATCCTGGACGAAGATTTGCTCCCGTTTGTGCGTCTTCAACATCCCACTGGGGACCTCATCCTGCAACAAGACAATGCAGCTCCCGAATTGTATCCGAATGGTTGGATGAACACTCCACCGACGTGACCTCGCTTCATTGGCCAGCTAGGTCACCTGACCGAGCACATCTGGGATGCCATTGAGAGAGATGACCCCCCCCTCCATTAAATCTTCGTGAACTGTGGGAGTTTGTTGAGGGGTGGTGGATCCGTATGGCTTCCCAACGCTTCCGGTGTCTTGTCGAGTCCATGCCGAGACGAATCGCCGCCGTCATCAGGGCGAAAGGTTGTGCTACACCTTACTAGACAGGTATCTCTTATTCAATTGCTCTTCAGTGTATAACACACTTGGATCACTTCTCGCTCGCTCTGTCCCACATTCCATAACATATATACTTGTACTGCTCGGAGACCTTTTGTGGATTTTCACACTGTAAATATCCGTGTTTTTCTTAAAGATTGTATACGCACAAATGTTAAATCGAAAAATGACGTAATGCAAAAGTGGTATTTTAGGTAATCTGCAATTATGCTACAACTGTTTTCATTTTCCCAATTTTTCGATTAAGTATCAACATGTTTGTGAATTTTGACGTATCTTTTTTTCAGGACTTTTCTCCGGACCTAATACACCAGTATACAGCGCAACTAAGCATGCAGTTGTAGGTCTCACAAGATCTTACGGGGTGAGTAAATGCGACAAATAACTTGAATTGAATTTATGAGAAAATGTTTTACAACGGGAAATCCGAAGCACATTTTACACGTTCACCTTCAAATTTCAGGTATCAGATTACTGTGTCGCTAAAATTCTCAAGTTGTATCACTAAAGTTCTCAACGAAAATTTCAAACTGTTAATGATCAACACAAATTTAGAGGATCGGAATCCGTTTATTTGTGAAAACATGACATGGATGTTAAGTCTGATATTATCCGAAAACTTGAAAATTTCGTCGTCCTGGACCGGAAAGCGAACCCACGTTTCCCAGATAGCTACCGGGTATGCTAACCACTACATCACCCAGAACGACCAATTCTCAAGTTTCCGATTTATTTGAACATAACCATCACAGGATTCGCGAGTCGAAGCAACCATCATTCATACATAGCGAATCAGGAGGTTTGGAATATTGAACAGAACTGGTTCAGTATACCTCCGAAATAACATGATAAAGTTTTGTCGCAATCGAAGCAATTTTACGTAAGTTATGATGCATAAGGGCTATGGAATAGATCCCGCTCCTGCGTCCTAACCTTTGACCCCATTTCACCCATTTTCAAGAGGATTCGTCCCCAGGCAGGTCCCTACAACATACTAACATTTCATCCAAATCGAAACATTTTTACGTAAGTTATGACGCATAATGGCGATGGAAGTGATTCCGCTCCTATGTCCTGACCTTTGACCCCCATTTCGCCAATTTTCAATAGGGTTTCACCCCAGGTGGTCCCCTACCACATAATAAAATCTAATCAAAATTCCAAAATTGAACCTTTTTTACGTTAGTTATGATGCATAAGAGCAGTGGAATGGATCCCGCTCCTATATCCTGACCTTTGACCCCATTTCGTTCACTTTCAATAGGGTTCCTTCCCAGGTGTTCCCCTATACCACATACTAAAATGTCATGGAAATAGAACGATTTTTACGCGAGTCATCGTGCTGACGAACATACGCACACAACGCGTGACGTAATGAGGCAGATGGGAATCGCGACCATCTGCTCGCAAGAGTGTAACGTCATAAAACTTTAATAGGATCCACAAACAACGCGTGACGTAATGAGACACATGGCGTGACCGCGCGCCAACATCTAATGGGATGACGCCATGACACTACACTAAAAACGTGGTAATTCGGGATGGTTATTTAACCCACTAAACGAATTTTCCTAAAGTCGAGATCAAGCTATATCGATTTCTAGTACCAGAATACGGTAGGTTAACGACTTTCATCAAAATCCTTAGAGCCGTTTTCAGAATAAAATTTACGTACATACAAGAATTGCTCCTTTAAGATGAACGTCAAGTAATTTTGCTTCCTGTACTTCGAATGGAAAAATTTCTGTACACATTTTCTTCCCAATTAATGCGTTCCCAAGGATGAAAATTTGAACATCGATTAAAATATCTTCATTTTATAACTTGGAATACCTAATATTTTCTAAAACATAACCATAATTATGCAATCCAACATTTGTTTGTCTACTGACATCATCAAAGTACAGGTCGCGCCATCTTTTCTCTGGTTTCAACACCACCAAAGGAAAAGTTATTGATTTTTAATTTAATTATGGTTATGTCTTATAAAATATTAAGTATTCCAAGTTATATATGAAGTTATTTTAATCGATGTTCAAATTTTCATCCTAGGGAACACATTAATTGTGAAGGAAAATGTGTACAAAAGTTTTTCCATTGGAAGTATAGAAAGCAAAATTACTTGACGTCCACCTTCATAATATGGGATAAGGGCGGTGGAATGGATCGCAATCCTATGTCCTGACCTTTGACCCCATTTCGTTCATTTTCAATAGGCTTCGTCCCCAGGTGGTCCCCTACTACATGCTGAAATTTCATCGAAATCGGGTAATTTTTACGCTCGTTATGACGTATAAGGGCAATGGAATGCATCCTGCTCTTATGTCCTGACCTTTGACCCTACTTCACCCATTTTGAATAGTGTTCATTCCCAGGTGGTCCCCTACTACATAGCGCAATTTCATTGAAATCGAACCATATTTACGCAAGTTATGTCGCAAAAGGGCAATGGAATGATCCCGCTCCTACGTCGTGACCTTTGACCCCATTTGTCCCATTTTCAATACAGTTCGTCCCCAGGTGGTCCCCTACCACATAATAAACTTTCATTGAAATCGAACCATATTTACGCAAGGCATGACGCATAAGGGCCATGGAATGATCCCGCTTCTGCGTCGTGACCTTTGACCCCATTTGTCCCATTTTCAATACAGTTCGTCCCCAGGTGGTCCTCTACCACATAGTAAACTTTCATTGAAATCGAACCATATTTACGCAAGTCATGACGCATGACGCATAAGGGCCATGGAATTATCCCGCTCCTACGTCGTGACCTTTGACCCCATTTGTCCCATTTTCAATACAGTTCGTCCCCAGGTGGTCCCCTACCACATAATAAACTTTCATTGAAATCGAACCATATTTACGCAAGGCATGACGCATAAGGGCCATGGAATGATCCAGCTTCTGCGTCGTGACCTTTGACCCCATTTGTCCCATTTTCAATACAGTTCGTCCCCAGGTGGTCCTCTACCACATAGTAAACTTTCATTGAAATCGAACCATATTTACGCAAGTCATGACGCATGACGCATAAGGGCCATGGAATTATCCCGCTCCTACGTCGTGACCTTTGACCCCATTTGTCCCATTTTCAATACAGTTCGTCCCCAGGTGGTCCCCTACCACATAGTAAACTTTCATTGAAATCGAACCATATTTACGCAAGTCATGACGCATGACGCATAAGGGCCATGGAATGATCCCGCTCCTGCGTCGTGTCCTTTGACCCCGTTTGTCCCATTTTCAATAGGGGTCGTCCCCAGGTGGTCCCCTACCACATAGTAAACTTTCATTGAAATCGAACCATATTTACGCAAGTCATGACGCATGACGCATAAGGGCCATGGAATTATCCCGCTCCTACGTCGTGACCTTTGACCCCATTTGTCCCATTTTCAATACAGTTCGTCCCCAGGTGGTCCCCTACCACATAGTAAACTTTCATTGAAATCGAACCATATTTACGCAAGTCATGACGCATGACGCATAAGGGCCATGGAATGATCCCGCTCCTGTGTCGTGTCCTTTGACCCCGTTTGTCCCATTTTCAATAGGGGTCGTCCCCAGGTGGTCCTCTACCACATAGTAAGTTTTCATTGAAATCGAACCGTATTTACGCAAGTTATGACGAATAAGGGGAATGAAATGATCCCGCTCCTACGTCGCGACCTTTGACCTCATTTGTCCCATTTTCAAAGGGTTCGTCCCCAGGTGGTCCCCTACCACATACTAAAATTTCATCGAAATCGAACTATTTTTACGCCAGTTATTGTGCGGACGGACAAAGCTGGAGCATATACGCTTTACAACCTACGGTTGTAAAGCGTAAAAAAGACATATAAAGACTGCAGACAACTCAAAGCAGTATGGAGAGATGCATGCTTGGTGTAACCAGGAAAGATAAAAAGAGAAACTAGCGGATGACAGGAGTGGATGACATCATGACCAGAGTGAAATCACTAAAATGGCAATCGGCTGGACATGTTGCCAGAAGAACAGACCATAGATGGACAACCGAAATTTTAGACTGTTTTTTTTTTTTTTTTGATTGGAGGTTTAACGACCACCGTGAGCAACTCAATGGGCTATAAGCAGTCGCCCGTCCCTAATTTAGGGTCACTGGTTCCAGGGAAGGGAGAGAGCCAGTGCCGTAAGACAAACACAACATCCATGCCTCACCGGGATTCGAACCCGGACCCCTTACGGACGAATGATCAGAGGCCATCGCTTAGACCACTGCGCCACCGGGGCGGCAATTTTAGACTGTATTCTGAGTGACAGGAAAATACTCAGAAGAAGACCCTATGGGAGATGGATGGATGAAATCCGAAAGTATTCTGGAGTGGCATGGAGGAGACAGGCCCAAGAGAGACAATTGTGGATTAAATTTGGGGAGACCTTCATCCAGCAGTGGATTGATGATGGTTGTTGATGATGATATCATTAACTAATCAACGTATTAAAGACCTTTAACATAATGCTACAATGTTTGACATAATGCCACAATGTTGCATAAAAATAATTATGTTAAATGTGCATAATTCCGCAATCTAACATAATGCCACAGTGTTCTGCACATATTATTTCTTTTTGCTTCTGCTATAAAAAAAATGACACAGGTCTGTTTCTTTGCCCCTCAAAGAACACTTTGTGTTTATTTTTTTTTTAAATTAGTCACATGTCAACAACTGTAATACATAACATCTTTTCCTGATCCGTATAAAAAGTTTATTCATTAAGCTGATATTTCTTTCACATTTTCTTGTTAATATTCATGTATAGGGACAATTTCTATGGCTGTGAAAGGGGGCCTCCAGTCATCCGGAATAGCTGCTTTCCTGTCATCCACTTTTTATAAACTAAAACCGCGAAAATGATTTTCAAATGTTTAAGGTGGTTTCACCTAAGATCTCTGCCTTATGCTTCCAATGGTAAAACTGCTGTACATACACTGTCGGAAAAGAAAAAGAACACCAAGAAGGAATTGGCGGACGATCATGAAATCTACATATGTTAATGGGGTCGAGTTTACGTAGGTGTGATGTTAATTCCGGGACCAGCCGGTGAGCGCTTACACCACAGCACGGCATAGTATGCAAATTATCGTCGGTGGTATTTAAGGAGCACGGCGAAGTGAATGTAATCAGTCGTCGGCGTACGGACACGTGCGAAGACCCTGAAGAAGCAGCAATGCCTGGACATGGAAGACGTGTACGATTTCAGCAGTTATCGGACTTTGAGCGAGGTCGCCTAGTCGGACTTCGCGAGGCCGGGTGGTCGTGTCGTCGTATTGCGGAGCGAATTGGACGGGAAGTATCGGTGGTGGTACGATGGTGGCGTAGATGGTCCGAGGAACGTTCCCACACGAGAAGACGTGGAACCGGGAGTCACAGACGGACTGATGAGCGGACCGATCGACGCATAAGAAGAGCGGCGTTGTCAAGCAGAACATCCACTGCGACGCAAATCCGAGCTGCCGTTGCACCTCAGGTGACTGTGCGAACAATCCGCAACCGTCTACTGGATGCAGGACTACGTGCACGTGTGCCTCTGGCATGTGTACCTCTGACTCCAGCCCACCGTCAGGAACGGCTGCAGTGGTGTCGCCAACGTCTGCACTGGAGAACGCAATGGCGATCTGTCGTGTTCTACGATGAAAGCAGATTCTGCTTGGGAGCCTCCGATGGCCGTATGCGTGTTCGCAGACGCACAGGGGAGTGTCTCCACCCTTTTTGCATCCGCCAGCGACACACAGGGCCACCACCTGGTCTCCTGGTGTGGGGAGCGATCAGCTATCACTCCCATACACAACTAGTGTTTGTACCGGGTACGTTAAACAGCACCTGCTACATCAACAACATCATTCAGCCCGTTGTTGTGCCATTTGTAAGGTCGGTCCATCGTGGTGTTTTACAGCAAGATAACGCACGCCCACACACGGCACGTGCAAAGCAACATGCACTTCAGGGTGTGAGGCAACTTCCATGGCCTGCCCATTGAGCACGTGTGGGATTTTATGGGACAACGACTTATCCGGTCTCCACGGCCAGCCACGACCATCCCCGATTGAGGCGTCCGGTTGAGGATGCTTGGAACTCAATACCCCAAACTTACATCCAACATCTGTACGACAGACTCCATGCTAGAATTGCACAGTGTGACGCAGTTCATGGCGGTTCAACCTCGTACTAACCATGTTACATGGAAATGTTATTTTTCAGTTTACCAGCAAATACAGCTGTATTTTGCCATAATATTTTGATCACGTTATTCTCTGTATTCCGTTATGTATAAATTTCGTTGGTATCAGACGTCTCCTTCTTGGTGTTCTTTTTTCACTTTCCAGCCACGACCATCCCCGATTGAGGCGTCCAGGTTGAGGATGCTTGGAACTCAATACCCCAAACTTACATCCAACATTTGTACGATAGACTCCATGCCAGAATTGCACAGTGTGACGCAGTTCATGGCGGTTCAACCTCGTACTAACCATGTTACATGGAAATGTTATTTTTCAGTTTACCAGCAAATACAGCTGTATTTTGCCACAATGTTTTGATCACGTTATCCTCTGTATTCCGTTATTATGCTGTATAAATTTCGTTGGTATCAGACGTCTCCTTCTTGGTGTTCTTTTTTCACTTTCCAGCCACGACCATCCCCGATTGAGGCGTCCAGGTTGAGGATGCTTGGAACTCAATACCCCAAACTTACATCCAACATCTGTACGACAGACTCCATGGCAGAATTGCACAGTGTGACGCAGTTCATGGCGGTTCAACCTCGTACTAACCATGTTACATGGAAATGTTATTTTTCAGTTTACCAGCAAATACAGCTGTATTTTGCCATAATGTTTTGATCACGTTATCCTCTGTATTCCGTTATTATGCTGTATAAATTTCGTTGGTATCAGACGTCTCCTTCTTGGTGTTCTTTTTTCACTTTCCAGCCACGACCATCCCCGATTGAGGCGTCCAGGTTGAGGATGCTTGGAACTCAATACCCCAAACTTCCATCCAACATCTGTACGATAGACTCCATGCCAGAATTGCACAGTGTGACGCAGTTCATGGCGGTTCAACCTCGTACTAACCATGTTACATGGAAATGTTATTTTTCAGTTTACCAGCAAATACAGCTGTATTTTGCCACAATGTTTTGATCACGTTATCCTCTGTATTCCGTTACTATGCTGTATAAATTTCGTTGGTATCAGACGTCTCCTTCTTGGTGTTCTTTTTTCACTTTCCAGCCACGACCATCCCCGATTGAGGCGTCCAGGTTGAGGATGCTTGGAACTCAATACCCCAAACTTACATCCAACATCTGTACGACAGACTCCATGCCAGAATTGCACAGTGTGACGCAGTTCATGGCGGTTCAACCTCGTACTAACCATGTTACATGGAAATGTTATTTTTCAGTTTACCAGCAAATACAGCTGTATTTTGCCATAATGTTTTGATCACGTTATCCTCTGTATTCCGTTATTATGCTGAATAAATTTCGTTGGTATCAGACGTCTCCTTCTTGGTGTTCTTTTTTCACTTTCCAGCCACGACCATCCCCGATTGAGGCGTCCAGGTTGAGGATGCTTGGAACTCAATACCCCAAACTTACATCCAACATCTGTACGACAGACTCCATGCCAGAATTGCACAGTGTGACGCAGTTCATGGCGGTTCAACCTCGTACTAACCATGTTACATGGAAATGTTATTTTTCAGTTTACCAGCAAATACAGCTGTATTTTGCCATAATGTTTTGATCACGTTATCCTCTGTATTCCGTTATTATGCTGTATAAATTTCGTTGGTATCAGACGTCTCCTTCTTGGTGTTCTATTTTCACTTTCCAGCCACGACCATCCCCGATTTACGCGTCCAGGTTGAGGATGCTTGGAACTCAATACCCCAAACTTACATCCAACATCTGTACGACAGACTCCATGCCAGAATTGCACAGTGTGACGCAGTTCATGGCGGTTCAACCTCGTACTAACCATGTTACATGGAAATGTTATTTTTCAGTTTACCAGCAAATACAGCTGTATTTTGCCATAATGTTTTGATCACGTTATCCTCTGTATTCCGTTATTATGCTGTATAAATTTCGTTGGTATCAGACGTCTCCTTCTTGGTGTTCTTTTTCACTTTCTGCCAGTGTATTTGCTAGGGGTGAACTGAGTGAGACGAGGTCCTTCTATCTTGATGAACATCAGTGCAAAAGTTGTCCGTACAAACAGAAATGACCTAGATGAAGTTACTATAAGATTCACCTAGGCGAAAAAAACCTTTCACATCCACTGGAAGATATTGCAGTTGTGCTCAAAGTGTGCTTTAGATGAAATAGTATGTCCGGGACTTTATTTACTTGAAGATATTCACGGAAACTATGAACTGCTTCTCTTTCATTTAAGCGGAATTTGAGTGCTAAGTTTTTAATTTCAGCTTCACCAAATGTTATATGCTTCCCAGGATTTTCTGGCCAATACTAGGAATCTAACATCTTGGCACATTCAGGCAAATCAGCATCATCTTCTTCAAGCAAACGCTTTCCAACCGCCTCTTTCAGACTTTTATAAAAAGCATATAATGAATAAAGTTCTCCGCTGGACGTGTAGTGCAGGAAAGCTTACGTTAAGTCACGTTAGGGTTATTGAAAGGTTACTTGACGTAGCTAAAGTGTGCTTAATCTTCAAAGTGCTAGAGTTTGTTTAGGTAAGACACGCACGTGCAATAAATTCCAAGAATATGGAATTTATTTTTACTCAGCGTTCCTCATTATCTTGAATATCAGTACTATAACTTCGGTTTTAGTACATTAGTACCTTGAAGGCTCCTTATTAGAGCGGTAAACACAATATACCCTGGACTTAACGGAGACACTTAATGAAATAGACTTAACGGCCAGACAGAGGTCTGACCATAAAATGAACTAAGAAAACGTACGATAAAAACTGTGTTTCGCACGAAAGGAACATGTAAGTCATAAAAGCTGTCTACGTACGATAAAAAACATTATCCCTGCTGATACTATAGACTAATTTAAAACACTTTATTCACAAGTAAAAGCAAGTTAAAAGCGAGATCTTTCGGGATCCCTAGATCCCATCTTCAGGCTTAAGGCCATAAAGAACAACAAGTGGTCCACTTATATGTGATCAGGTTTGACCCATGATGCAACGCAGTGGGCGTTGACATCGGTCAACATAGCAAATCAAAAACAATGAATAGTTCGAAGATATGTAAGGTAATACAATATTGTTCGTAGTGGTTCCGGGCACATCAATGGGGATTAGTTTTTTCCATATGTAAGGAATGAATGACGGAAGTTCTGAGTTACAGCATAAATGCCCATATGTATGGATATAAAAGCTCTCGGAGAGGAAAACATTTCCCCTTGTTACTTTAGAGTTCAAAACCACTGCGTTCTTCCAGTCAGGTATTTTTCCCTCTTGGTTCACAGTTTCAGTTAGTGCTGTGTTGGTGGAGCCTGACCTCAAGTAATATTGGTGTTCCGATAATCGTACTTTTAAAGTCCTGAGAGTCGAACCTATATAATATTTCACATCCTCTGGATTATTAGGGTTGACTAAAGCTATGCGGTATACACCGGGTCTAGATAGATCGGGAATCACGTCACGATCAGTTCAGATAATATAAAAGATGTTACGAGTCGAGACTCCAAAACCAAGACCATATTTCTTGCATGTTTTTCTAAGGATTGTCACAAGTGGTTGAGAAAACTCAGTCTTGCCTATATACCGTAAAGTTGTTTTTGGAGTAGTTAGGGTAGTGGATCGAGTTCGTTGAACTATATTCATGAATCGTCCGAAGTACGAATCCGAGTACCCAAAGGATCGGGCCATAGTCCGAATGTACTTAAGTTCATTGTCCAGGGCCCCGGGTGACGACGAATGAGAACCGGGAGCCTTCGGGAAAATGAAGACTCACAAACCTGATCGCCCACTCAGACTTTTAGTTTCTGGCTTTTCTAGTCCTACACGCCCCCTTGAGACTGCTCTCGCTAAATACCTTCAACCACTTACTAGTAACTCTCCTTTTTCTATTAAAAGCTCTACCCAAGCCGTTTCACGTATAACAGCGGTTAACACTACGGGAACGAACTTCATCATGGCTTCATTAGACGTGGTCTCTCTGTTCCCGAGTGTTCCCCTTCATATTGTTCATTCCATCATTACCACCAAATTACAGGCCAACTTAACTATATCCCCCCAAGAGATTGAAGCCATTAAATCTGCCCTCCAGTTGGTAGCCAAGAGATCTTATTTCAAATTTGGTGACAAAATTTATCTTCAAAAGGAGGGTGCACCTATGGGCTCCCCCTTTCCCCGGTTTTGGCGGAAATTTTCCTCCAGTCTCTTGAGGAATTAGTTATGTCAATTTTTCCTGCTCAACCTATTTTATTGATCAGGTATGTAGACGACATGTTAGTCTTTTGGCCACATTCAATGTCTCTACTAGAGGATTTTACCGAATGCTTCTCCTCACAGTTCCCCATGATTAAGTTTACTTTGGAACTGGAAACTGAGGGCAAGCTCCCCTTTTTAGACATACTACTCACTCGAGACTTAAATACCAATTTTATCAGTTTTTCTGTGTATCGTAAACCAACAGCTGTGCCCTGTATGATTCCGTTTTGGTCCTTTAACCCTATTTGTCATAAATCTACCTCCTTCTACTTCCATATTAAACGAGCTTATTCTCATTCGTCGTCACCCGGGGCCCTGGACAATGAACTTAAGTACATTCGGACTATGGCCCGATCCTTTGGGTACCCGGATTCGTACTTCGGACGCTTCATGAATATAGTTCAATGAACTCGATCCACTACCCTAACTACTCCAAAAACAACTTTACGGTATATAGGCAAGACTGAGTTTTCTCAACCACTTGTGACAATCCTTAGAAAAACATGCAAGAAATATGGACTTGGTTTTGGAGTATCGACTCGTAACATCTTTTCTATTATCAGAACTGATCGTGACGTGATTCCCGATCTATCTAGACCCGGTGTATACCGCATAGCTTTAGTCAACCCTAATAATCCAGAGGATGTGAAATATTATATAGGTTCGACTCTCAGGACCTTAAAAGTACGATTATCGGAACACCAATATTACTTGAGGTCAGGCTCCACCAACACAGCACTAACTGAAACTGTAGACCAAGAGGGGAAAATACCTGACTGGAAGAACGCAGTGGTTTTGAACTCTAAAGTAACAAGGGGAAATGTGTTCCTCTCCGAGAGCTTATATATCCATTCATATGGGCCTTTATGCTGTAACTCAGAACTTCCGTCATTCATTCCTCACATAAGGAAAAAACTAATCCCCATCGATATGCCCGGAACCACTACGAACAATATTGTATTACCTTACATATCTTCGAACTATTCATTGTTTTTGATTTGCTATGTTGACCGATGTCAACGCCCACTGCGTTGCATCATGGGTCAAACCTGATCACATATAAGTGGACCACTTGTTGTTCTTTATGGCCTTAAGCCTGAAGATGGGATCTAGGGATCCCGAAAGATCTCGCTTTTAACTTGCTTTTACTTGTGAATAAAGTGTTTTAAATTAGTCTATAGTATCAGCAGGAATAATGTTTTTTATCGTACGTAGACAGCTTTTATGACTTACATAAGAAAGCGTACTCACTTTTAACCTTTTATTGGGGAACTCCTATTATTACTTAAATACACACTCCAACAAAACTCGACTACTGATAGCCCGAACTTTCGTACTATCGTAGATAAATCACGTAACAATAATAATGGAAGAACCTATCACATATAAAACGAAGCTGCTTGGTATAGTTGAGCGCGCCTATATATACTGCATACCACCACGTCATGACTTACACTCGTTGCCACATATAATTCAGCGGGAGAAATAACATCTCGTTAAGTGAGAAGATAATTTGCATTGGAAAATAAAGTAACAAGAGATAGTAAAATCAAAAGGAAACTGATTCTAGAGTATACGTTACAAGCAGATGAACTTATTGCAGGACTCTCTCTTTCATTTGCGTGGAGGTCAATCCTTTTGAACTTCATGTTCTTCTGACTTTGAAGAGACATATTCTAGTTCGGACCAGGATTTTCAGTTTCTGTCTGCTTTGTACAAGTCAATATTTCTCTCTTGTAAATCTAGACTTAGTTCGCTAATTTCTTGGAGAGCATCACCCATAAAGCCCAAATCAACAACAAACTCGCACGACGTTATTTTTCAAGGCCCTCACAAAGACAGCGATGTGTTTTGCTTCTTCTGTTGTCTTCTTTTGCCTCCTGAAAGTTATGGACGTGGTCTTCAAAGTCTTGCCACACTGCAGAAACAGTGCGAAAGCTTTATGCAACCCAGCGAGTGCTTGAAATTCTGCCAATTTTAAGAAATTGAAGTTCTAGAGTCGTTCAACATTCCTCTAGTTCCCTAGCATTCTTAGGTGAAGCATAAGAAGTCACAAAGTTTGTCCAACTCTTAAAGCGATTCACTCCTGCCAAATTGTTCACTGTGTGACAATTCAAGGCGATGTTCTTGCATTAGGCTCAATTCGTGAACACAGTACCATCTGCCAGAATATTTATAATACATTTTGCTGTCAATAAATCGCAATTTTTTAAACGCTCAAGAAAAAAGGTGACGGTACTGCGTACAGCGAGAAAAAAAGCACTGAGTTTTTCAAAAATTCGACAAAATGTGCAAATTCTCTTAATTTTGAACATCAGTTTATTTTAGTGCCACACAAGGATATGTACACTTGATCAACTTGGCTGTTTTATACACTGCTGGCCACCCAAAAATGCAACACCAAGAAGGAAGCGTCCGATTGGCCTGAAATTCGCAGCATACGTCGCCCGCGAGAGGACATGCAAACGATTAGCATCGCAGGGCATATGCAAATCATGTGCGCCCGGCACGCCACCGAGAAGCACTATAAGAAGGCTGCACAGAAGGCGGGGTGTACGTAGTGGAACTGTGTTGTACTGCCGGACCTATGCGTGGGAAGCTTCCTAATGCCTCGTCGCAGAATACGACAGTGATTCCAGCACGTTTCGGAGTTCGGCAGAGGACGAATAGTGGCTTATCGCGACAGCGGTTTATCGTACCGAGACATCGGCGCCCGTGTGGGACCACATCCAGCCACAGTGAGGCGAGTATGGATTCGGTGGGTGCAGGAGGGACGGACGGACCGACGTGAGCGATTGCCGCAGCACCGGCACACCACCGAACGAGAGGAACGCCATGTTGTGCGGCGGGCATCGACGGCTCGCACCGCCACATCACAAACGTTAGCGCAGGAATTAGGGTGTGTTGCGCAACAACCTGTGTCAGCACGTACCGTTCGACGTCGTCTGCAGGAGCAGGGACTTGTCGCACGGCGTCATTGCTCCGATTACCATTGACGTTACACCACCGGCGAGTGCGGCGGTCGTGGGCCGTTGAACGCCGCACCTGGACTACGTAATGGCACGACATTATCTTCTCCGACGAAGCCCACTTCTGCCTGCAACACCACGATGGTCGGATCCGCGTGTTGCGGCACCGCGGCGAGAGACTGTAGGACGCCTGCATTATGAATCGCCATACTGGTCCGTCGCGTAACGTTATGGTTTGGGGAGCAATTGGATATGACACCCGCACCCCTCTGGTACGCATCGCCGGTACACTCAACAGCCACCGCACCATCTGCGGCGTTTTTGGTGCCTGTAGTTCTCCCTTACCTGCAGGAGCTGCCAGCGGCCACGTTTCAACAGGACAATGCGCGCCCGCGCGTGGCACGCGTCGTGCAACAATTTATCACGGCCCACCAGGTGTCACTGCTGCCGTGGCCCGTCTGTTCTCCCGATATGTCACCCATCGAACACGTCTGGTCGCTGATCGGCAACCGAGTGTCCCGGCAAGCACCACCCGTGATGAACTGTGGCAACGTGTGGAAGCAGCCTGGACCGACATACCCCAAGTCCACATCCAAAGCCTCTTTCGTTCGATTCCGCGGCCGTTATTGCCAGCCATGGGGGCCACACGAACTATTGATGTCTGCGTGTTCCGCAAGTCGCACGGGCCTGTAAGCTCAATCGTTTCATCTTTGTATCTGTTGTTATGTGTCCAGAAAATCTGGCTTTGCTATCTCGTGTCCTTCTTGGTGTTGCATTTTGGGTGGCCAGCATTGTAAAATTTAAGAAAAAACTTACTTCTCTTTCTAAACAACTAAAAAATAAACTTCGCATTTAAAAAAAACAGTACTGGGGAACGGAAGGACGGGGGGAGGCCAACGAGATAGCACAGGTCTCGACCCAAGATACGCCCCTGGAAATATTTAGGTGTTAGAGTGCAATACAATAATATTACGCAACAGTAAAATGAACTATTGCTGCATCAGCTTATGTCACAGCATACCGCAAGATCAAATTTTAATAACAGTTGAAAAAAGCTAATTATATAAATCGAAAAATTGCAGATGTGAATTTCAGAAAAAAGGTGGGGGGAGTGGGAGCTCCAAAATGCACACCTCCATGTTCCTCTACAGTTTTTTTGGGGGGAGGGGAGGTGTTTAACGACCACCGTGAGCAACTCAATAGGGTATAAGCAGTCACCGGTCACTAATTTAGGGTCACTGGCTCCAGGATAGGGGGAGAGCCCGTGCCGTAAGACAAACACAACATCCATGCCTCACCGGGATTCCAACCCCGACCCATCTCCGACGAATGATCAGAAGCCATCGCTTAGACCACTGCGCCACCGGCTCCTGGTTCCAGGGAAGGGAGAGATCCAGTGCCGTAAGACAAACACAACATCCATGCCTCACCGGGATTCGAACCCGGACCCATCTCGGACGAATGATCAGAAGCCATCGCTTAGACCACTGCGCCACCGGCTCCTGGTTCCAGGGAAGGGACAAAGCCAGTGCCGTAAGACAAACACAACATCCATGCCTCACCGGGATTCGAACCCGGACCCATCTCGGACGAATGATCAGAAGCCATCGCTTGGACCACTGCGCCACCGGCTCCTGGTTCCAGGGAAGGGAGAGAGCCAGTGCCGTATGACAAACACAACATCCACGCCTCACCGGGATTCGAACCCGGACCCATCTCGGACGAATGATCAGAAGCCATCGCTTAGACCACTGCGCCACCAGAGCGGCCGACAGTTTTTGCAAAATTTCAAGTGTTAGTAATTTCTTTTGTACGCGACTAAATTGCAGGCGCACACGTTAATTTTATTAATATTGATGGAGTCTCAAGCGCCACTCCAGTGGCATAGCATTCGTCCGAGAAGGGTCCGGGTTCGAATCCTGGTGAGGAATGAATGTAGCTCACGGCGTTCGTGAAACCTTCACTCAAAAAAAAAAAAAAAGTCTCGTGTATCTAGTTAATATTACCATATCATTGATCACGTGATGTTTTCATTTCAGAGTCAAAGACATTTTGAAAAAAATGGCGTAACCTTTATGGCCATTTGTCCCTTTTTTGTCAACACGCCTTTGTTACAGTCTGCGCAGACGCTAAACGTATATGCCAATCCTGGAATTTCTAAATCCATTCAGTAAGTTTCAGTTAAAGTGTATATTGATTTCTATTTAATTACTTGCATTTCTCGGCATCTGGCTAACTGTTATAACCATAGTGGTTTGTGTAGTGTCTCCAGTAACAGAGACTAATACCATCTAGAAAGTGCAAGGCCATGACTTTAGAAAAATGAGTTTTCTGTTTTAGTGACGTTATGCGAAAACAACGGCCTCCGACTGGTTTCCAGAGCGGTCGAACCAAAGCTGAAGTCCCGACACCGGCGTATCGGGCTGCGTAATGTGAGAGTGACGTCACAGGAGAAAGAAGCTCGTCTGTCAAATGTAATGTCCTTGTACTTTCTAGAAAGCCTTAGTTCTAGCCATACACGCCGAGTGTTCACTGAATTACAACAACTTATCTAGCACCAGTTAGTCCCTCCTTTCTCCTGGAACAACAGGCGCCATCCGTCTCGGCATCGACTCCACGAGATGTCTGTGCGTAGATCTGCAACTAAACTTGTTCCACATTTCCGGTATGGGGCGAAGCGGTGTGTCCAAGTGTCTTAACTGGAGTTACATAACATGTTCAATCGAGTTGAGATCAAGCGAATTTGAGGGCCGTTGAAGATGTCCCATATTGGCATGTCTTCTTTGAACCATTCCTGCACGCCTGACCCGATGGCATGAGGTATTATCCTCCTGGAAGAATCCATCCCCCCTCTGGGTACAGGTGCAACATTGCGGTGTGCATGCCGTCCACAAGTAGTCACTAGTAGTAGCCAGCGTACATAATTTGGTCCATAAGCACCTGAGGTGACAGCTAATATCAGCTGAATACGCCTCCACCTGTCAGAATCGTAGATGCTATTCATGAGGGTCTCATGCTGCTTTTTCCAGACTCGGTCATCAGCACAATAGAGTACACATCGTAATTCTTTGGAGCAACACAGTTTTTTATTGAGTGTTTAACAACCACCTTCAGCAAATCAATGAGCTATGAGCAATCTCCCGGTCTCTAATTTAAGGTCACTGGCTTCACGGAAAGGGGAGTACCAGTTCCGTAAAACAAACACACCATCCATCGAATCCAGAACCATTTCTGCTCCAAATACATTCATCGCTCATCCATAGGATGCAGGCAGTGCTGCAAGTGGATAATATCATAAGTCGCACTTTCAGAGTGGTTTGCCGAAAATTACAGGAATTGGAAGGGGTAGAGATCCTACCCCATCCATATAGTCTGGACCTACAGAGTGGTCTGCTGAAAACTACATGAATTGGAAGGGGTTGAGATCCTATCCCATGCTTCATATAGTCTGGACCTTCAAAATGGTTCTCCAAAAACTACAGGAATTGGGAGGGGTTGAGATCCTACCCCATTGTTCCATATAGTCTGGACCTTCAGAGCTGTCCACCAAAAAGTACAGAATTGGAAGGGGTTCAGATCCTACCTCATTCTCCATATAGTCTGGACCTTAAGAGTGGTCTGCCAAAAATTACAGGAATTGGAAGGGGTTCAGATCATACCCATCCTCCATATAGTCTGGACCTTAAGAGGTCTGCCGAAAATTACAGGAATTGGAAGGGGTTGAGATCCTACCCCATGCATATAGTCTGGACCTACAGAGTGGTCCACCAAAAACTACAGAAATTGGAAGGGGTTGACATCCTACCATATCCTCCATATAGACGGGACCTTGAAAACGGTTCTCTGAAAACTACAGGAATTGGAAGGGGTTGAGATCCTACCCCACGTTCCATATAGGCTGGAGCTTCAAAGTGGTTCTCCAAAAACTACAGGAATTGAAAGGGTTGAGATCCTACCCCATCCTCCATATAGACGGGACCTTGAAAATGGTTCTCCAAAAACTACAGGAATTGGAAGGGGTTGACATCCTACCCTATCCTCCATATAGACGGGACCTTGAAAATGGTTCTCTGAAAACTACAGGACTTGGAAGGGGTTGAGATCCTACTCCACGTTCCATATAGACTGGACCTTCAAAGTGGTTCTCCAAAAACTACAGGAATTGAAAGGGTTGAGATCCTACCCCATCCTCCATATAGACGGGACCTTGAAAATGGTTCTCCGAAAACTACAGGAATTGGAAGGGGTTGAGATTCTACCCCATCCTCCATATTGACTGGATCTTCAAAGTGGTTCTCCAAAAACTACAGGAATTGGAAGGGGTTGAGATCCTACCCCATGCTCCATATAGTCTGTACTTTCAGAATGGCCCGCCAAAAGTTAGAGGAATTGAAAGGGGTGGAGATCCTACCCCATCCTCCATATAGTCTGGACCTTCAAAATGGTTCTCCAAAAACTACAGGAATTGGGAGGGGTTGAGATCCTACCCCACGTTCCATATAGACTGGACCTTCAAAGTGGTTTTCCAAAAACTACAGGAATTGAAAGGGTTGAGATCCTACCCCATCCTCCATATAGACGGGACCTTGAAAATGGTTCTCCGAAAACTACAGGAATTGGAAGGGGTTGAGATTCTACCCCATCCTCCATATTGACTGGATCTTCAAAGTGGTTCTCCAAAAACTACAGGAATTGGAAGGGGTTGAGATCCTACCCCATGCTCCATATAGTCTGTACCTTCAGAATGGCCCGCCAAAAGTTAGAGGAATTGAAAGGGGTGAGATCCTACCCCATCCTCCATATAGTCTGGACTTTCAAAATGGTTCTCCAAAAACTACAGGAATTGGGAGGGGTTGAGATCGTACCCTATCCTCCATATAATCTGGACCGTTAGAGTGGTCTGCCGAAAACTACAGGAATTGGGAGGGTTGAGATCCTACCCCATGCTCCATATAGTCTGTACCTTCAGAATGGCCCGCCAAAAGTTAGAGGAATTGAAAGGGGTGGAGATCCTACCCCATCCTCCATATAGTCTGGACCTTCAAAATGGTTCTCCAAAAACTACAGGAATTGGGAGGGGTTGTGATCCTACCCCATGTTCCATATAGTCTGGACCTTCAGGGTTGCCCGCCAAAAGTTAGAGGAATTGAAATGGGTTGAGATCGTACCCTATCCTCCATATAATCTGGACCGTCAGAGTGGTCTGCCGAAAACTACGGGAATTGGAATAGGTTGAGATCGTACCCCGTCCTCCATATAGTCTGGACCTTCAGAGAAGTCCGCCGAAAACTACAGGAATTGGAAGGGGTTGAGATCTTACCCCGTCCTCCATATAGTCTGGACTTTCAGAGAAGTCCGCCGAAAACTACAGGAATTGGAAGGGGTTGAGATCTTACCCCATCCTTCATATAGTCTGGTCCTTGGCCGCATCAGACTACCACCTATGGCACATTTCCTACAAGAACGCACTTCGCTTCAGTGATGTATGTGGCAACTGGCATCAGAAAGTTTCTGTCCTCTAAACCTTCCAGGTGGTACCGCCGTGAGATTGTGGCTGTGATGGAACGTTTGCAAAAAACTGAAGATAACAACAGCTTGTGCTTTTCATAATGTGGTGAACATGTAAACAGGACGAACTTTTGCCTCACCTTAACGTAGCGAAAGCTGTGAATTGAGGTGTATCGTTTCAGAGATGGTAGCTTTTCCAAAGCTGAAAAACAGAGTCCCGGATAATAATGTTGGAAATGCGAGACGGAGTACTGTTATCACAGATGTGGATATTGATGAAGCTGAACGCCTACTGCAGAAATACCAATTGTCGTTCATGGAATTCCCTCAGAGTGTATATGCGTAGGTCGCCACGTGGAAATCACCATATCGCTGGAATTTGGTATATATGAATATACCTAAGGTGTATATGAATGGTGGCTTTCCTGTACCTTCCCAGATGCCAAGTGATTATAGTCGTGGGCTTCGAGTCTGTAGTCGATAAAGTCCCAGGCTGGAGTCCCTCACATGATGTATGAGTGGTGTACCTGTGTGATGGCGTTGGCTCAGTCTGTTCTCTGGAACCAGTGCCCTCGAATTGAGGACGTGCGGCTGCTTATGGACTTTGCTGGTCATCAACTTCAGTCTCCAGCTCAGTCTCCAGAATCCGTGCTCTCCCCCACTTTTCTCCACTCCTGTTGCTGGTTGAATTTGAGTCTTTGCTACACTCTCTTCACTCCGTCCTGATTCGAGACTACTGATTGACCATGAGCTTTCTCTGCAATCTCTCCTCTCCCCACTCCTTTGTGCTCCAGACTACTGGCTGGCCTTGAGTCAACCTGCACTCTCTTTTCTTCCACTTTTCTCTGCTGCCACGCTAGGTGATCTTAAATCATCCCTACACTTTCTCACCCTCCTCCCACTTTTCCCTATTGGTTAACCTCGAGTCTTTCCTACGCTCTGTCCACTCCACCCTGATGCGAGACTACTGATTGACCTTGAGCCTTCCCTATAATATCTCTTCTCCGCACTCCTCTGTGCTCCAGACTTCTGGTTGGCCTTGAGTCTTCCCTGTACTCTCTTTACTCCCACTTTTCTTTTCTACCACGCTAGGTGATCTTAAATCATCCCTACACTTTCTCCACCCCTCACTCTTCCAGTCTTCCCTCCTGCTAGGCTACTGGTTGACCTCGAGTCTTTCCTGCATTCCCTTCTCTCTCCACTCCTACCTGTTGCCAGATTACGAGTTGATCTTGAGTCGTCCTTATACTCTCTCCCAACTCTTCTCTGCTGCCACGCCCACTGGTTGACCTCGAGTCTTTCTTATCCTCTGTCCTCTCCCCACTGCTCCTTGTTGCCAGATTACTAGTACCTCTTTTTTTTTTTTGATTGGAGGTTTAACGACTACCGTGAGCAACTCAATGGGATATAAGCAGTCGCCCGTCCCTAATTTAGGGTCACTGGATCCAGGAAAGCGAGAGAGCCAGCGCCGTAAGACAAACACAACATCCATGCCGGACCCCTTTCGGACGAATTATCAGAGGCCATCGCTTAGGCCACTGCGCCACCGGGATGGCCTGGTCGATCTTGAGTCGTCCTTTCACTCTCTCCTCTTCCCTGCTGCCAGATTGTTAATTGACCTTGAATTTTTCCTACACTCTCTTCTCTCCCCATTCCTCCTTGCTGCCAGGCTACTGGTTGACCTTGAGTCTTCTTTACATTCTCTCTTCCCGCTCCTTCCTGATGACAGGCTACTCATTGACCTTTAGTCTTCCCTTCACTCTGTCCTCTCACTCCTTCCTGGTGCCAGATTACTAATTGATCTTGAGTCTTTCCTACTCTATCTCTTCTCCCCAGGTCTCCCTGTTTCCAAGTTACAAGTTGACGTTGAACCTTCCTTACACTCTCCTCTTCCTACTCCTCCCTATTACCAGGTGACATCCTACAGTCCGTTATTCTCTTGTTAGCCCAGAGGTGTTGCATGTGGCTTTCATATGGGCTTGTTTGGATGCTCTCTGTAGTCACTTTCAATATACACTGGCGTGCAAAAATTAAGGACTAGACGGTTTTTCGAATGTAACGTCGTGCAGAAGTGCTCCACATCGACTCAAATCATACCATAAGATCCCCAAGATATAAGAATATGGGACAAGTGAGCAAATCCTTCCAAACAAGGAATCCAAAGGATACAAAGGCACTTTATTGAAAAGGTAGCTTTGAGCACAACTGGACAGAAGAAAGAAACGTCCATGTGACAGGAGGCTGCCAAGAAAAATCCAGTCTTTAGTAGGGGATATGATCATCCCTGACTGCGTTGCAGTACTTACAACGTCTGTCCATGCTGAGGACGAGCTTGTCAAGGAGCTGTTGAGGCATCGCGACCCATTCCTCTTGTAGCGCCAATCGCAGCTGCTGAATCGTTGCTGGCGGCTGGTGACGTGCTGCCGAGCGTCTCAGGAGAAGGTTCCACACGTGTTCGATTGGATTTAGGTACGGGAACCTTGTGGGCCATTCCATGCGTTGAATATCTTCACTCTCCAACAGCTCAGCGACTGCCACTGTACCATGAGGTGTAGCGTTGTCGTCTATGAAGAGGAACTCGGGACACACAGCACCTCTAAGCAGACGCAGGTGAGGCAGGAGAACCTCGGTACAATAGCGGACACCAGTGACTGAACCTCCTTGGAAGATGTGGAGGTCAGTACGGCTACAAAACATGATACCTCCCCAAACGAGAACTCCTCCATCTCCAAACCGGTCCCTTTCGATGATGTTGGAGGTGTGATTGCGTGTTCCTTGCTCTCTCCAGATGTGTAAGGCCAGAATCTCTCGTCAGACTAAATCGGCTCTCATCCGTAAAGAGAACTCGACCCCGTTGCTGATGTGTCCAGTTCTTGTGTTCCTGGCATCACAGAAACCGCCGTCTCCAATGAGCAGGCGTTAATGGCACACACCGTACTGGTCGTCGTGCAAATAGACCACCTTTGTGCAGCCTCCTGGCCACGGTAAAACGCGATAACGGACATCCAGTTGCATGTGCCTTGCGATTTCTACCGCTGTCTGCCGTCTGTCTGTTCTCGCCTGTAGGACAATATACCGGTCGTCCGCCGCCGTGGTTGCTCGTGGACGACCACTGCTAAACTCTCGGACAGCTGTTCCTGTCGTTTGAAATGCTCTCCAAGCTCGTGAAACGATGCTGTGAGCGATCCCGAACTCCTCGGCCACACTAGTCACTCTTCGACCTTCTTCCAACTTCCCAATGACGCGGCCTCGGGTAAAGTCATCCAGATGTCGTCTACTGGATTGCCTGTTGGCCATATCACACGGTGGCAGCAACTCGACGTCGTTCAAACCGATTTACACTGTGCAGTAGCTTTCACCGAAATGCTGAGCGTATACCGCCCGCGTGCTTTATACCCTTCCGATCCCACCCCTTACGTCATGCTGCATATACGCGCATGCCCTACCGTACCGGACCCTCGTCTATCACCTGAGTGGTCTCTCAGTCCGTTCTGCCTGTTCGTTCCGCTGTTATGCTAATTTCTCCTCTTCGTCCTTAATTTTTGCACACCAGTGCATATTGTAATGAAATCATTATATAAGTAGAAATAGTCAATAATGAGCGAATTGTGATACAGTATGGGATCCCAAATCCAGAAAGCTTGGAACCAAAGGATTTCTGGATTTTGGGTCCCAGTGCATCAAACTACTGTATGTGCATACAGAGTGCATGGAAAAGTTCCTTTAGCCTGGAATAGCTTGGGAACGGAGAGAAGTACAGCTACGCAAGTGAGATAACGGTATAGTAAATCGACTACTCCCGATCGAATCCAACCGATAGCAGCGCCCCTAGTGGCGAAATGCGGAAGTTAGCCATTGCAAATCGAAAACGAAAAGAGATAGAGCAAAATTTCTAATTACAAAGTTGTAGAGCATCAATTAAAACGACGTTTGTTTCACACGAATAAGATAAATTGTGGCCTGAATACCCTAAAACGTCCGAAATCGATGCGGGACCTTTTGTGTGACTCTGCATGCACATTCCTCAGCACGGAAGGTGTCGCACTATTGCAAGCATCTGTAACACGACGACGTAGACTTGTAGCCGCTGTCGCATACACCTGATTTTTTACGTGACCCCAGAAATCCAAACTCGGCATTCTCACACAGCGTACGTAGACCTAAACTTCTGATCAGGGTACATCCTGCTACTGGTTTTTATATCGTACGTAACGTACAACGTCATAATCTGCACTTGCATACGGCTACATTTGCGAAACGTGAATATGGACATTCGAATCGTCGCGCATCGATTTCGGACATTGTACGGTATTCAAGCGACAATTTGTCTTATCCGTGTAAAACAAATGTCGTTTTGTACTAATTAATTGATGCTCTACAACTTTGTAATTGGACATTTTTCTCTATCTCTCTTCGTTTTCGATTTACAATGGCTAACTTCCGCATTTCGCCACTTGGCGCGCTGCTATTGGTTGCATTCGATCGGGCGTAGTCGCTTTACTGCATAACTGTACCTCTCTGCGTTCGCAAGTTATTCCAAGCTAAAGAGACTTTCCTATGCACCCTGTACAGTATGTACACTGAAGAGCAATTGAATTAGAAATACCTGTCTAGTAACGTGTAGCACCACCTTTCGTCCTGATGACGGCGACAATTCGTCTCGGCATGGACTCAACAAGACACCGGAAGCGTTGGGAAGCCATACGGATCCACGACCCCTGAACGAGCTCCCACAGTTCACGAAGATTTGATGGAGGGGATTCAGAGCCTCGAACATCTCTCTCGATGACATCCCAGATGTGCTCGAGGGGATTGAGGTCAGGTGACCTAGCTGGCCAAGGAAGCGAGGTCACGTCGGTGGAGTGTTCATCCAACCATTCGGATACAACTCGAGAGCTGCATTGTCTTGTTGCAGGATGAGGTCCCCAGTGGGATGTTGAAGACGCACAAACGGGAGCAAATGGTCGTCCAGGATATCCCGGTAACGTTCACCTGTGAGGGACGATGTCACACGTACCAGGGCTCCCAATTCATTCCACGCAAACAGTCCTCAGACGAGAATGCCACCCCCACCAGCTTGAAGAGTACCCTGCTGGCAAGAAGAGGATCCATCGCTTCATGTGGTTTGCGCCGTACTCGTATCCTGCCATCCGCATGTACCAACGTCAATCTCGACTCATCGGTCCAGGCAACATTTTTCCACATGTCTAGGGTCCAGTGGCGATGTTCCCGCGCCCATGCTAATCTTTGCACCCTGTGATGTGCGGTCAGCAGCGGTACCCTCGTAGGACGATGGCTTCTGTACCCCACAGCGAGGAGATGGTTCTGGATGCTGTGGCTGCTTACACGTTTTTGTGAAACAGCGTTAAATTGCCGAGTGATTTCTTGCATTGTGGCCCGTCTATCCGTTGTTACAATGCGAGCTAGCCGACGATGACCCCGCTCATCCACACGCTGTTGTCCACGGCAGTTGGCCTTTGCAGGGATGGTTTTACCGGATTCGATGTACTCACGGTGCAGCCGTGACACAGTGGCTCGTGAAAATCCCAGTGACTTCCGAGATGGGGTGACCCATTCGTCGGGCCCCGACAATTTTCCCACGATCGAGTGCGCTTAGATCCTTCGTCTTACCCATACTGCGTCCGACTCTTACTGATTCCCGTCGAATCACTCCTTATATTGTCGGATCGCTGCATACGTCATGTCGTTTCCGTTTACAGGGCCGCCCACAGCGCCACATTTGCATAACGCCAGCTGTCTCTAATTCAATTGCTCTTCAGTGTATATGTTATAGTTGCTGCCTTTTTGACATAAGTGAATAAACAACCAAGGTTAAAACAATCATTAAGACACCAACCATCTTATGAAACTAACCGGTCATTGCCAGGATTCAGTAGAAAGAAAAGTTGGAAGCGAAAACAAACAGGATTTTTTGTTTTCTCTGCTCAGGGACCAAGTTCACTGGGGGTGCTTATGGGAGGAGGGAGCTAGGTATGTGTGCTACTGTAATTTGATTTGAGGCATCTTTATGGTGGAAGAAGGAACATGTTGGACAGGAGAAATCAGGAGGAGGTTTTTCAGTGTGTCATCCTTTCCCCCCAGCAGAGGCAAGGAATTTAAGAAAGATAGGGAGATAACACATCCCCCTTTTCCCTCCCTGAGATGAGTCTAGTCTTTGCTGCTGACCACAAAAAGACACACATGCTACACTGACGGAAAAAAAATCCCAACACCAAAAAGGGGTTGTGTTAGATGAACGACAGTTGGTAGGCGGTGAGAGTATATCTGTAAGATGACGTCTATGCAAATTTCGCGCTCGGCGCATACGTGTGGCGCTAGTAGCGCCCCTCGGAACATGCAAAGCAGGTTTGCTGTAAATACGCGCTGTAACGTTCGTGAGCGTTAGTTATCGTTGAGATTCGACGTAGGGTGTTGATGTTAGTCAAGAATGCCTTTAAGAAGACGAAGAAGCCATTATCAACAGCTCACGGAGTTTGAACGAGGTCGTGTAATAGGGCTACGAGAAGGTGGATTTTCTTTCAGCAATATTGCAGAACGACTTGGCAGGAATGTAGCCACTGTGCATGATTGTTGGCAGCAGTGGTCAAGGGAAGGTACTGCCTCAAGAAGACCGGGTTCCGGCCGGCCACGTGGCACTACTGAGAGTGTACGGCGTATGGCCGTGGCGCATCGTACCGCGTCTGCTGCAGCAATTCGAGCTGCAGTTGCCACCACAGTGACACAACGAACTGTTACAAATCGGTTACTTGAAGGACAGCTCCGAGCCAGACGCCCTGTAGCGTGCATTCCACTTACTCCAAACCACTGCCGTTTGCGACGTCAGTGGTGTCAAGCTAGAGCTCATTGGAGGACGGAATGGAGATCTGTTGTGTTTTCTGATGAAAGCCGGTTCTACCTGGGTACCAGTGATGGCCGTGTGTTGGTTAGAAGGAGGCCAGGTGAGCGCCTGCAACCAACCTGTCTGCGGCCGAGACACACTGGACCTACACCTGGAGTTATGGTCTGGGGAGCAATTTCCTATGACAGCAGGAGCACTCTCGTGGTTATCCCACGTACCCTGACGGCACAGTTGTACGTCGGTCTGGTGATTCAAACTGTTGTGCTGCCATTCATGAACAGCATTCGAGGGAGGGGGGGGGTCCACCAGAATAACGCTCGCCCGCATACCGCTGTTGTAACCCAACATGCTCTACAGAGTGTCGACATGTTGCCGTGGCCTGCTAGATCACCAGGTCTTTCACCAATCGAGCACGTATGGGACATCATTGGACGACAACTCCAGCGTCACCTCCAACCAGCATTAACCGTCCCTGTATTGACCGACCAAGTGCAACAGGCATGGAACTCCATCCCACAAACTGACATCCAGCACCTGTACGACACAATGCATGAACGTTTGCGTGCTTGCATTCAACATTCTGGCGGTTACACCGGTTATTAATGTACCAGCATTTCACATTTAAAATGGCTCTTCTCGCGCTTACATTAAGCTGTGATCTTGAAACCTTAATCGATTAAATATGTTACCTATACAAATGTATTGCCGCCATTTCATTCCTCCACAACTATTTTTTCGTGGTGTTGGGATTTTGTTTTCCGTCAGTGTATAAGTGGGGGAGAGATTCTCCCCTTTTTAAACTAATTTTCTTCCTTTGAAATAAAATGATAGTTTACTGAGTTCCTTCACAGCTGAAAGCTAGGAGGACTTTTAACACTGACACCAGTCTTCAGAAAGAATACATAAAACCCTTACCATATTAAGGGTACATTACATACCTTATATTACACAAGATTGCTTTAAAGCATTAAACTGACTTGTGATGCAATTTTTTTTTATTTTTATTTTTTTGTCTTTCTTATTTCATTTAATTTTTTTTTATTTTTGTTGTTGTTGTTTTGTTAAAATAGTGAATATAAATAAAGAAAAACTCCAAAAACCATAAAATATGTCTAAAAATACATTATTAAACAATTTCCCGAAAAAAAAATCGCCAAAAAAAATAAAAAAATAAATAAATATTTGAAAAAAATTCGGGATTTCGGGTTTCCAGATTGCGGGTCCTGTGCTGTATTAAGACAATACATATTCTTCCTTTGAAATAAGAGTATAGTTATTGGAAGTAAAAATGGCCTATAACAAACGATTTGTAATACACTGCCGGACAATTGCTAAGGACGGATGACAATAGCAACGATAGCAACTATAAAATGGAAGGCAGGAAAATGTGGAAATTAGCATAAGTGCGGGATACAGTAAGACGTGTTGTTTTGGATTGCCGAACTTGTTCGTGACGTCATAGCGCTGATAAGAGATATAAAGGATTTGACGCGTATTGACCGTTGTTGTTCAAACGCAAAGTTGAAAGGGAAAGAATCAATTGACGAACTTGCAATTTTCAGTATGTCTTCCCGACATCACCTAGATGATTTTACGCGTGGCCGTATTATTGGCAAGATTGAAGAAGGGCGAAAAATAACAGATGTTGCCAGGGAGTTCGACGTCAGCCACAGTGTTGTTTCAAGGCTTTTGAAATCATTTCAAACAAATGGAGAGTGTAGCAAACGTCACGGGGGAGGTCGTGTTCGCAGTACGACATCTGCAGAAGATCGGTATATAGTGCTATCAACAAAAAGACACCGGCGCAGCACAGCTAGTGAGGTAGCAAATCAGTTTATGGCTGCTACTGGCAAGTGGATCTCCCGAAAAACTGTCGCCTGACGTTTGCATGAAGGAGGACTATACGCCCGCCGTCCTGTTGTGTGCATCCCATTGTCCAGACGTCACCGTACCGCCCGTTTGCAATGGTGCCATCAACATCGCAATTGGACTGATAACGACTGGTCTGCTGTCCTCTTCTCAGATGAGAGTAGATACAGTCTATCGTCTGATTGTCGACGACAACTGATCTGGCGTGATAGTGGTACTGCATATTGTCCAGCAAACATACAGGATATCCGACATGTAGTGTCATGGTATGGGCTGGCATCATGATCAATGGCCGTACGTCCCTCTATGTGCTTCCAACTGGGACTATGACTGGCCAACGATACATTAATGATGTTCTGCTACCTCATGTTCGCATGTTCCGTGGTGCTGTCGGTGATAGATTTATTTTCATGGACGACAACGCAACATGTCTTCGAACAGTCGCTGTCCAGGAGTGTCTCGAGAGCCTCGTATGGCCAGCACGTTTTCCAGATCTGAATCCCATTGAAAATGTGTGGGATGCTTTGGGGAGGAGTCTTGCTGGTCGCCAATGCCCTCCAATAAACAAGGACACCCTCATCCGTGCACTGACAGAGGAATGGGATAAATTACCCCAACAGCTGCTTGATAATGTTGTGCAAAGCATGACACGACGTGTGGAATCTTGCATCGCCCTCCATGGTGGCCATATCCCGTATTGACATCTTACGCCGGATCGCCTGCGGACGGTAATTGCATTTTTTTCACGTTTACCTATTCTGCACAAAATGGCCTGTTTGTCCCTTGAACACGTTCCAAAGCCTTCTGGATTTCAGAGCACAATAAATTGTCTTTCTTGTAATGTCCTGGCATTCTGACATTATTTTATTTCACTTGGCATCCAACCACACTTACTTTTTTATGCGCTATATAGCCGTTTATGATCCGTCCTTAGCAATTGTCCAGCAGTGTATTAAATAATTTTGCTTTGAAATAGGTCTGTAGCTCCTGGAAGTAAAAATAGTCGATATCAAACAAATTGTGATATTAAGGTACCAAGGAGGTTAGAATAATACTTCTGGTCTCTTAACCATGAAGCCACAATCTGTGGGAATTTGACGTTGTTTACATGATACCTATGCAATTTCAATTGGGTGTATTTTGGAATTGATTAGTTTTTGGTTTCGGAAACTGTGTTAATATCAAACCGGAGTGAAATATACTTCTTACACGAGTGAAGTTTTCAATTTTAACGTAATGTTTTGTTTTAAATTCGCAGTTACGTCCGTATATTTCAATCTACAGTGTATACTGTATTAATTCTATAAGGTTTTTTTACTGTGAGTACTATTTTGAGGGAGCGGCTGAACGTACAGATGTGGTTGAAGTATCAAAATAAATGTCTTACCATGCAGATGTGTCAGTCGAAGAGAAAAATGAGATTGGGGCGACGGTTCGGGCGTTGTGGGGCGGCAAAGTTCCCATGTAAAGTCTATGGGAGAAGGGGGCGGTTGACTCACGCGCTGTTGAAAGCGAAGGTATGAAAGGCCTGAGATAGTCCAAAGTCCGAAGTCTTCTCTTTTCTGAGCGAACCGTTGCGCAAAACAACGCTAGCAGGCATTCGTATCAAAGTTCTTCTCATCGGAACAGCGAAAACTCTCGAAGACCTGATTGCGTTATGCCGTTGGACTGTGTGATGCATATATAAGCACACCGGACAAAAAGTTACGGAATGCCCATTTTATTGGTTAATATGGGTTTACACCACCACAAGATCGAAGCACAGCCTTGATTTTCTTTGAAATGCTGTCAATATGGGAGCGGATGACAATAATGTCCAGTTTGTCCCACGCCGTGAACAACTGGTCCCGCAGAGCAGTCAAATTTGGAGGGTGCTGTTGTCTCTTCTTAACGGCCCGTTCGAGCATGTCCCACATTTTCTCTATAACATTGAGATCAGGCGAATTGGCGGGCCAGGTGAGATATGGGATGTCGACCTCATGTTCTGCAAACCAATCCTACACAATGGAAGCTCGGTGGACAGGGCAGTTGTCGTCTTGATAACGTGGATCTAGAATGGCGGCATCTTGGAGGAACTGGACATATGGTGACACCTCTTTGTCCAACAGTTTCAGGTAGTCCACCGCTTTCATGCACATTAGACACGTGAACTAAGGGACCCACTCCAGCACTGGATACACCCCGCCAAAACATGACACATCCACACTTCTTCTGTACAGCCCTTTGCACACACTCTGCGTTGAAGCCTTCTCCGGCCTTACGCATGACCCTGGATCGACCATCATTGGAGAACCTGGATTCGTCCGACGAGATGATGCGTCGCCACAGTTCTGTGGTCCAGTGTCGGTGTTCCCTCTCCCATTCCAGCCGCCTTTTCTTGTGTATGGCAGACAGCTTGGGGCGTACCCTAGCTACACGACTCAATATTCCTACACCATGCAGTTCTCGTCGAAGTGTTCGTTCGGAAACAGGCTGACTGGGTCCCGCATTGAACTCTTGCAGCAATTCCTGCCGGGTTTGGAAACGTTTTGCTGTTGACAATCGCCCCAGACGTCGACGATCACGGTTGCTCATGATGGTTTTTCTGCCGCAGAAATTCCGACGGGAATTGTCTCTGGCCGATTCCTTCCACGTTAAATGAACACTACTGACAGTGGGCTTGGACACGCCAACGAACTCCGCCCCCTCCCTCAGCGAATGACCATGTTCACGACCAAAGACGATAGCACCCTTTTGCCACTCTGGTACGTCACTTTTTCTACCTGTAAGCAACAATAAAACTGATTAGGCATGCACATCTTGCAAGGCTGAAAAAGTAACAAGTAACATACACTGGCGTGCAAAAATTAGGGACGAAACGGTTTTTCGAACGTAACGTCGTGCAGAAGTGCTCCACATCGACTCAAATCATACCGTAAGATCCCCAAGATGTAAGAATATGGGACAAGTGAGCAAAACCGTCCAAACAAGGAATCCAAAGGATACAAAGGCACTTTATTGAAAAGGTAGCTTCGAGCACAACTGGACAGAAACGTCCATGTGACATGCGGCTGGCAAGAAAAATCCAGTCTTTAGTAGGGATATGATCACCCCTGATTGCGTTGCAGGATTTACAACGTCTGTCCATGCTGAGGACGAGGTTGTCAAGGAGCTGTTGCGGCATCGCGGCCCATTCCTCTTGTAGCGCCAATCGCAGCTGCGGAATCGTTGCTGGCGGCTGGTGACGTGCTGCCAAGCGTCTCCCGAGAAGGTCCCACACTTGTTCGATTGGATTTAGGTCCGCGGACCTTGCGTGCCAATCCATGCGTTGAATATCTTCACTCTCCGACATCTCTGCGACAGCCACTGTACCATGAGGTGTAGCGTTGTCGTCCATGAAGAGGAACTCAGGATCCACAGCACCTCTAAACAGACGAACGTGAGGCAGGAGAACCTCTTCTATGATGTTGGAGGTGTGATTGCGTGTTCCCTGCTCTCTCCAGATGTGTATACGTCCAGAATCGCTCGCCAGACTAAATCGGCTCTCATCCGTAAAGAGAACTCGACCCCCTTGCTGATGTGTCCAGTTCTTGTGTTCCTGGCTCCACAGAAACCGCCGTCTCCGATGAGCAGGCGTTAATGGCACACACCGTACTGGTCGTCGTGCAAATAGACCACCTTTGTGCAGCCTCCTGGCCACGGTAAAACGCGATAACGGACGTCCAGTTGTCTGTTGCATGTGCCTTGCGATTTCTCCCGCTGTCTACCGTCTGTCTCTTCTCGCCTGTAGGACAATATACCGGTCGTCCGCCGCCGTGGTTGCTCGTGGAAGACCACTGCT
Source organism: Macrothele yani (assembly GCA_039090855.1). Taxonomy (NCBI): domain Eukaryota; kingdom Metazoa; phylum Arthropoda; class Arachnida; order Araneae; family Macrothelidae; genus Macrothele; species Macrothele yani. Next base: position 109,817,939 of record CM077033.1, on the reverse strand, counting down.
AAACTCTCGGACAGCTGTTCCTGTCGTTTGAAATGCTCTCCAAGCTTGTGAAACGATGCTGTGAGCGATCCCGAACTCCTCGGCCACACTAGTCACACTTCGACCTACTTCCAACTTCCCAATGACACGACCTCGGGTAAAGTCATCCAGATGTCGTCTACTGGATTGCTTGTTGGCCATATCACACGGTGGCAGCAACTCGACGTCGTTCAAACCGATGTACACCGTGCAATAGCTTTCACTGGATTGCTGAGCGTAGACCGCCCGTGTGCTTTATACCCTTCCGACCCCCCCCCTTACGTCATGCTGCATATACGCGCATGCCCTACCGTACCGGACCCTAGTCTATCTCCTGAGTGGTCTTTCGGTCCGTTCTGCCTGCTCGTTCCGCTGTTATGCTAATTTCTCCTCTTCGTCCTTAATTTTTGCACACCAGTGTACAATACTTTCCATTCCATTATATACACACATTTTTCTCTGCCTGACCAGTTTCCAACTGTTCCTCTGGATGACAGCATTCCGTAATTTTTTGTCCGGGGTGCTTACAATTTAATATTTATTCGATTCAGTTTATTCACGTGGGTAAGACGTTTCTCATTATGTAAGGATCTAAATAAATATCCCGTTGACAATTGTCAGTTAAAATATTTAGAATGTACATATTGAGTTGCGCCATCTATATCTTCATTCTGTAAGGTTTTTTTACTGTGAGACATATTTTGAGGGAACGGATGAACGTAGAAATATGATTCAGGTATCAAAGTAAACTTCTTGCCATGTAGAGGTGTCAGTAGAAGAGAAAACTGAGATTGGGGCAACGGTTCGGGCGTAGTAGGGCGGCAAAGTTCCCATAAAGTCTCTGGGAGAAGCGTGCGACCTTTATCTACATCAGACGCTCAGTTCAGTGTCAGAGCTGGTGTGCGCATGGTGTTCTATGATCAGTCCTAAAGTAAGTAAATACTTTGTTGCATACTTACACTTAACAGAACGCCTCTCCCACAAAAAAGAAAAACAAATAAAAGGTAAGAGCCTTACTGGAAGGCGTGAGCGATCAATGGGTCGCAACTACATGTCTCAGACAAGAGAGAATGAAAAGTATTTGCGACGCGAATCTCATTCCAACAATATTTACACACACAGTTGCGTCTGAAGATGAGAGTGAAAGTGTGCTTGCACACGATCGAGACGAGTTGACTTCCGCCTCACATTTTACGACTGAAAAAAGGGTGCAGTCGTGATACTCATCACGAACCTGTCCGCCCCGGCGGCGCAGTGGTCTAAGAGCTCGCTTATTATGATTCGTTCGTGAAGGGTCCGGGTTCAAATCGCGGTGAGGCATGGATGTTGTGTTTGTCTTACGGCGCTGGCTCTCTCCCTTCCCTGGAACTAGTGACTCTAAATTAAGTAGGGGCGACTGCTTATATCCCATTGAGTGGTCGTTAAACCTTCAGTCAAAAAAAAAAAACTGACGAACCTGAACAACTATCTTTACTGAAGTGGTTGAATGAATTTTTCAATCACATAAAGTTTACATTTGTTATTTCATATGAGTTTATTCTTTTCAAAAAAAAAAAAAAAAAAACTAACCGTCGATTTCGACGGATTTCGTCCAGTTTAAAATAACAATGGGAAGCAGCCTCAAAATAATTAAGAATTTTATTAATTCAGCATTTTCGCTCGCACGCATCGTCAGCAAGTTATGATGCAGAATTTGAAATATTTGCGACGGAAGAAGGCGATTCAGCTAACACAAAATGCATTGCAATAGCTTCGAAAACCATCAGCATTTCCACACTCTGACGGCTGTCACTCGTGGTTTCACGCAAAGTGGTACTGCTCCATTAACGAGAGCATCTCCAGATATCTTATTCTAACTTCCTTGGGTATAACGTATCTCTGTTTTGAAATAGGTTCATAATTCCGTTCCGAATACACAGTATTACATTCAGTTTCATTTTCGAAGTGTTTTTTACTCTCCTAAACGTTTAACCCCAACCAAAACTGTGTTTCTTCACGCAAGTTCAGATCATCATCATTGTCAATCCACTGCTGGACAAAGGTCTCCTCAAGTTTCTTCCACAACAGTCTGTCTGAAGCCAGTCTCCCCCATGTTACTCCCGCATACTTTCGAATTTCATCCACCCATCTCCCACGTGGTCTTCTTCTGGGTCTTTTCCTGTCCTTTGGAATCCAATCTAAAATTTCCGGCTCTCCATCGATGGTCTGTCCTTCTGGCAGTATGTCCAGCCCATTGCCATTTCAGGGATTTAACTCTGATCATGATGTCTTGTCATTTTTCGGATCCACGAGTTCCTCTTCTAATCTCTCCTGGTTACACCAAGCATGCATCTCTCCATGCTGCTTTGAGTTGTCTGCAGCCTTTGTATGTCTCTTTTAGTTAAGGTCCACGTCTCTGCACCATACGTAAGCACTGGAAGGATGCATTGATCAAATACTTTTCTTTTAAGACATAATGGCATATTGCTCTTGAAAATTATGCTGTTTCTTCCAAAAGCTCTCCAGGCAAGTTCTGTACGCCGATTAATTTCTTCACCAATGTGACCCTCACTTAATATCTGCTGTCCAAGATAAACGTACGTGTCTGTTATCTAAAGCTTTTCTCCATCAATCGATAAATCTTCACTTCTTGTAAAAGCATTGAACAACACTTTTGTCTTCTGAAAGTTCATTTTTAATCCCACTTCTTTACTCTTGTCAGCAAGTTCCTGGATCATACTCTGCAGCTCTGATGGGGTAGTTGCAAAAATGACTACGTCATCAACAAAACGAAGGTGGGTTAGATAATCTCCATTAATCTTTATCCCTTTGTTTTCCCAGTTCAGTGATTGAAAGACATTTTCCAATGTGGCATTAAAGAGCTTCGGAGATATGGTGTCACCTTGTCTCACTCCTTTTCCAATTTTTATGTGTGTTGTATTTTCAAACAGCCGAATCTTTGCACTTGCATTTTCATAGATGTTATTAATAATATTAATGTATGCATCTTCAATACAGAAGGATTTCAGAGCCATTGTAACTGCTGATGGTTTCACCGAATCAAAGGCTTTTTCATAATCGATAAAAGCCATGCACAATGGAAGTTCATATTCCCTCGCTCTTTCAATTAGTTCTCTCAGTACGTGGGTGTGATCTATGGTTCTGTAGCCACATTAAGGTTTTTCTCTCGCTTGAGCCATGTCGAGATATAAATTTCAAAATCAGATTTTTCACTGTTTTGCTTCTGTTTGTAGAAATGGTTGACCACAAACACACGTATTTGGACTCATACCGGCTCTATCATTTGAGAAAGCAGCTCGTGTCTTCTGATGTAACTGAAGATTCAACCCATGGGGATGCCAAATCTGTACTAGACAGCTGCAGTGAAATGAAATGTCTTATTTCTCTTTCAGACCCGATTTTGTTGCTGAAGGTGTGATCAAACTGCTGAGGGAAAAACGCAACGGATCGACCTTGATTGCTATGCCAGCTCAGTTGGAATACATTGAGCTTCCCGAGGAACTACAAAAGATTCTTTCATAAGCTGTTACTGCGATGTAACGAAATTTCTTTTCCTACATACAAGTGTGCATAACTGCGACGACATAATTGGACAACGACTTCTGAATAAATGATTCGTGAAATGACAAGCTCTTTGTGTACTGGTATTTATGTTAAACTAGCAGGGGTACCTGGTATTTGCCGGGTAAATGTTTCTATTCGTAAAATCACCAAATTCAGCGGGTGAAAGTTAATGAATGAAAAAATATTTCTGTAATTTTCCAGTAAATTTATTTTAATTCATTTAGGTTATTACTTTTTGATAAATAATATTTTTGGTTTTTCCATTGGGAGGGAAAATGTAGAGATTTTTAGAATTGCCAACCCTGCAACAGGCGACGTAGAGTTGTCCGTGTGAAAAGCAGGGTTAATCCAAATTAGTGTCAGCCACTGCCAATGTGATCATATGTAGAGGATTTTAGGAAGGGAGTGTCTGACCCCAGGTCTTAAACAACCCTTAGAAATAGGAAGCTAGGATATTTGGGCTAGAGTGCCCGATAGGAAAGTGACACGGAAGCGACGTAACTCTCTAAACAGATCAGATCAGATCATATGTAGAGGATTTTAGGAAGGGAGTGTCTGACCCCAGGTCTTAAACAACCCTTAGAAATAGGAAGCTAGGAGATTTGGGCTAGAGTGCCCGATAGGAAAGTGTCATGGAAGCGACGTAACCCTCTAAACAGATCAGATCAGATCATATGTAGAGGATTTTAGGAAGGGAGTGTCTGACCCCAGGTCTTAAACAACCCTTAGAAATACGAAGCTAGGATATTTGGGCTAGAGTGCCCGATAGGAAAGGGACACGGAAGCGACGTAACTCTCTAAACAGATCAGATCAGATCATATGTAGAGGATTTTAGGAAGGGAGTGTCTGACCCCAGGTCTTAAACAACCCTTAGAAATAGGAAGCTAGGAGATTTGGGCTAGAGTGCCCGATAGGAAAGTGGCATGGAAGCGACGTAACCCTCTAAACAGATCAGATCAGATCATATGTAGAGGATTTTAGGAAGGGAGTGTCTGACCCCAGGTCTTAAACAACCCTTAGAAATAGGAAGCTAGGATATTTGGGCTAGAGTGCCCGATAGGAAAGGGACACGGAAGCGACGTAACTCTCTAAACAGATCAGATCAGATCATATGTAGAGGATTTTAAGAAGGGAGTGTCTGACCCCAGGTCTTAAACAACCCTTAGAAATAGGAAGCTAGGAGATTTGGGCTAGAGTGCCCGATAGAAAAGTGACACGGAAGCGACGTAACCATCTAAACAGATCATATGTAGAGGATTTTAGGAAGGGAGTGTCTGACCCCAGGTCTTAAACAACCCTTATAAATAGGAAGCTAGGATATTTGGGCTAGAGTGAGGTCCGGTAGGAAAGTGACATGGAAACGACGTAACTCTCTAAACAGATCAGATCATATGTAGAGGATTTTAGGAAGGGAGTGTCTGACCCCAGGTCTTAAACAGCCCTTAGAAATAGGAAGCTAGGAGATTTGGGCTAGAGTGAGGTCCGGTAGGAAAGTGACATGGAAACGACGTAACTCTCTAAACAGATCAGATCATATGTAGAGGATTTTAGGAAGGGAGTGTCTGACCCCAGGTCATAAACAGCCCTTAGAAATAGGAAGCTAGGATATTTGGGCTAGAGTGCCCGATAGGAAAGTGACATGGAAGCGACGTAACCCTCTAAACAGATCAGATCATATGTAGAGGATTTTAAGAAGGGAGTGTCTGACCCCAGGTCATAAACAGCCCTTAGAAATAGGAAGCTAGGATATTTGGGCTAGAGTGCCCGATAGGAAAGTGACATGGAAGCGACGTAACCATCTAAACAGATCAGATCAGATCATATGTAGAGGATTTTATTAAGGGAGTGTCTGACCCCAGGTCTTAAACAGCCCTTAGAAATAGGAAGCAAGGATATTTGGGCTAGAGTGCCCGATAGGAAAGTGACACGGAGGCGACGTAACCCTCTAAACAGATCAGATTAGATCATATGTAGAGGATTTTAGGAAGGGAGTGCCTGACCCCAGGTCTTAAACAGCCCTTAGAAATAGGAAGCTAGGATATTTCGGCTAGAGTGCCCGATAGGAAAGTGACACGGAAGCGACGTAACCCTCTAAACAGATCAGATTAGATCATATGTAGAGGATTTTAGGAAGGGAGTGTCTGACCCCAGGTCTTAAACAGCCCTTAGAAATAGGAAGCTAGGAGATTTGGGCTAGAGTGCCCGATAGGAAAGTGACATGGAAGCGACGTAACCATCTAAACAGATCAGATCAGATCATATGTAGAGGATTTTATTAAGGGAGTGTCTGACCCCAGGTCTTAAACAGCCCTTAGAAATAGGAAGCAAGGATATTTGGGCTAGAGTGCCCGATAGGAAAGTGACACGGAGGCGACGTAACCCTCTAAACAGATCAGATCAGATCATATGTAGAGGATTTTATTAAGGGAGTGTCTGACCCCAGGTCTTAAACAGCCCTTAGAAATAGGAAGCTAGGATATTTCGGCTAGAGTGCCCGATAGGAAAGTGACACGGAAGCGACGTAACCCTCTAAACAGATCAGATTAGATCATATGTAGAGGATTTTAGGAAGGGAGTGCCTGACCCCAGGTCTTAAACAGCCCTTAGAAATAGGAAGCTAGGATATTTCGGCTAGAGTGCCCGATAGGAAAGTGACACGGAAGCGACGTAACCCTCTAAACAGATCAGATTAGATCATATGTAGAGGATTTTAGGAAGGGAGTGCCTGACCCCAGGTCTTAAACAGCCCTTAGAAATAGGAAGCTAGGATATTTCGGCTAGAGTGAGGTCCGGTAGGAAAGTGACACGGAAGCGACGTAACCCTCTAAACAGATCAGATTAGATCATATGTAGAGGATTTTAGGAAGGGAGTGTCTGACCCCAGGTCTTAAACAGCCCTTAGAAATAGGAAGCAAGGATATTTGGGCTAGAGTGCCCGATAGGAAAGTGACACGGAGGCGACGTAACCCTCTAAACAGATCAGATTAGATCATATGTAGAGGATTTTAGGAAGGGAGTGCCTGACCCCAGGTCTTAAACAGCCCTTAGAAATAGGAAGCTAGGATATTTCGGCTAGAGTGCCCGATAGGAAAGTGACACGGAAGCGACGTAACCATCTAAACAGATCAGATCAGATCATATGTAGAGGATTTTATTAAGGGAGTGTCTGACCCCAGGTCTTAAACAGCCCTTAGAAATAGGAAGCAAGGATATTTGGGCTAGAGTGCCCGATAGGAAAGTGACACGGAGGCGACGTAACCCTCTAAACAGATCAGATTAGATCATATGTAGAGGATTTTAGGAAGGGAGTGCCTGACCCCAGGTCTTAAACAGCCCTTAGAAATAGGAAGCTAGGATATTTCGGCTAGAGTGCCCGATAGGAAAGTGACACGGAAGCGACGTAACCCTCTAAACAGATCAGATTAGATCATATGTAGAGGATTTTAGGAAGGGAGTGCCTGACCCCAGGTCTTAAACAGCCCTTAGAAATAGGAAGCTAGGATATTTCGGCTAGAGTGCCCGATAGGAAAGTGACACGGAAGCGACGTAACCCTCTAAACAGATCAGATTAGATCATATGTAGAGGATTTTAGGAAGGGAGTGTCTGACCCCAGGTCTTAAACAGCCCTTAGAAATAGGAAGCTAGGATATTTCGGCTAGAGTGCCCGATAGGAAAGTGACATGGAAGCGACGTAACTCTCTAAACGGATCAGATCAGATCATATGTAGAGGATTTTAAGAAGGGGGTATCTGGCCCCAGGTCTTAAACAACCCTTAGAAATAGGAAGCCAGGAGATATGGGATAGAGTGTCTGATAGGAAAGTGACACGGAAGCGAAGTAAAAAGGGGGAGGAAGACGCCCTTATATATTACCGGGGGCCAGTACCCGGGGTCCGACGGTTTAACGTGACCATACGACGCACGACAGATATTTAGTGGATCGAGCGTTCGTACCTGCCTGGGATCCAACCTGAGGTTCTTTCCGTGGTAGTCACGAACGTTGCCCACTAGGCCACCAGCGGCCCTAGCCACTGCCAATGACTGGCTGATGAGCTAATATTTCTGACAAAAAAAAGGAGCTGGCTGCAAATGTGAAAAATATTTTTTTACTTAGTTAATTTACTTTCACGAAACAAAAGAGAAATGGAAATACTTACCTCCGAGAAGGACTTATAGAACTGTTGTACATCTGGCGTAGAGGTCTGCCCAGGCCTAATTTGGTGAATCCGGCCCGGCCCAAGCCCGTGCGTTTAAGGCCCATCCCGGCCTGTTTCAAATATGAGACACCGGGCCCGTCAATTGCAGCTCTTATTTAGGCCCGTGATGTGCCATTTGGTATTATTTTGTCTTTCTATTGTATTTTATTTAAATGTAAAAATTAAATAATGAAATGTTATATTATTGAAAATATTTATTTGAATGTACGCCTAAAAATATTAACTAAACTTTGACAATTATCAATAGATATAACCTTTAAAAAGGCAGAAAAGGGAAAACTAAGCGCGTTCAGAATCTCCCTTTCTCTGAACTAGTAAGAGGTAACTCTACAAAAGTCAATCCCTATGCAGATTAGGGATAGAAGAAAAAATCCATGTCGTCCCACTCTCTCATACAAACACACCACACACACACACACACACACACACCCCACCCCACTGCAAACATCCTCCGTCCCCCACTTTACACAACACACACACACGCTCGGTTCGAATCTTTTTGTAGTCAACAAGCCCCAAAATGGTTTTACCATCTTAATACCTACAGAATGGTAAAAACACTGTGAGTCGCATCTAGGAACAGTTGGATAAACTGTTAATAGGAACAGCTAAACACACCAGGAAATCGGGGAACACGTCCTTTTTTTTTCTTTACCATTGTGATAAAAAGAATAGGTCGAATTGGCCCGAACCCCCGCCGGCCAGACCGGGCCGGGCTCGGACTTAGCGGGCAACCCCGGCCCTTGCGGACCTCTAATCTGGCGTGCTCTTCTGAGAATCCCGCGACACTGGAATGCAATGTACTTATGTCATGTCGCGTACATGCAACTTGACATTGGCATTGATCATTCTTTTGTTTACCGTTTTGAATATCTGGAACTCTCTACATTACATTGTACTGGTGTGCAAAAATTAAGGACAAAGAGGAGAAATTAGCATAACAGCGGAACGAACAGGCAGAACAGACCGAAAGACCACTCAGGAGATAGACTAGGGTCCGGTACGGTAGGGCATGCGCATATATTCAGCATGACATAGGAGGGGATTGTCGGAAGGATATAAAGCATACGGGCGGTGTACGCTCAGCAATTCGGTGAAAGCTATTGCACGGTGTGCATCGGTTTGAACGACGTCGAGTTGCTGCCACCGTGTGATATGGCCAATAGGCAATCCAGTAGACGCCATCTGGATGACTTTACCGGAGGTCGCGTCATTGGGAAGTTGGAAGAAGGTCGAAGTGTGACTAGTGTGGCCGAAAAGTTCGGGATCGCTCACAGCATCGTTTCACGAGATTGGGGAGCATTTCAAACGACAGGAACAGCTAGCTGTCCGAGAGTTTAACAGTGGTCGTCCACGATCAACTACGGCGGCGGACGACCGGTATATTGTCCTACAGGCGAGAAGAGACAGCGGGGGAAATCGCAAGGCACATGCAACAGACAACTGAACGTCCGTTATCGCGTTTTGCCGTGGCCAGGAGGCTGCACAAAGGTGGTCTATTTGCACGACGACCACTACGGTGTGTGCCATTAACGCCTGTTCATCGGAGACGGCAGTTTCTGTGGTACCAGGAACACAAGAACTGGACACATCAGCAATGGGGTCGAGTTCTCCTTACGGATGAGAGCCGATTTAGTCTGACGAGCGATTCTGGACGTATACACATCTGGAGAGAGCAGGGAACACTCAATCACACCTCCAACATCATTGAAAGGGACCGGTTTGGAGATGGCGGAGTTCTCGTTTGGGGCGGTATCATGCGTGGTAGCCGTACTGACAGCCACATCTTCCAAGGAAGTTCAGTCACTGTTGTGCGCTATTGTACCGAGGTTCTCCTGCCTCACGTGCGTCCGTTTAGAGGTGCTGTGGGTCCTGAGTTCCTCTTCATGGACGACAACGCTACACCTCATCGTACAGTGGCTGTAGCAGAGCTGTTGGAGAGTGAAGATATTCGACTCATGGATTGGCCCGCAAGGTCCCCGTACCTAAATCCAATCTAACACGTGTGGGACCTTCTCGGGAGACGCTTGGCAGCACGTCACCAGCCGCCAGCAAGGATTCCGCAGCTGCGATTGGCGCTACAAGAGGAATGGGCCGCGATGCCTCAACAGCTCTTTAACAACCTCGTCCTCAGCATGGACAGACGTTGTAAATCCTGCAACGCAGTCAGGGATGATCATATCCCCTACTAAAGACTGGATTTTTCGTGGCAACCTCCTGTCAGATGGACGTTTCTGGCTTCTGTCCGGTTGTGCTCGAAGCTACCTTTTCAATAAAGAAGTGCCTTTGTATCCTTTGGATTCCTTGTTTGGACAGTTTTGCTCACTTGTCCCATATTCTTACATCTTGGGGATCTTATGGTATGATTTGAGTCGATGTGGAGCACTTCTGCACGACGTTACATTCGGAAAACCGTCTCGTCATTAATTTTTGCTCGCCAGTGTAGTTAAAATGACTGTGTGTGTGTGTGTGTGTGTGTGAGTGGACAATTTCCTCATATTAACAGATACGCATAAATTACCCTTGAGAATATTTTTTGCGTATCGGTTTATGGGTCCTACCTTTGGAAGATCGAACTCTTAAGAAAGTATGAGCTACAACGCTTTGAATGAAAAAAACAGCAGTCGAATAATTTTTTTTTGCATTTTAAAATTTTCATAATGAAAATTTCGTTTAAACGTTTACTGGAATTCAATGGGAGTGACCCAGGTGTCCGGACCTCCCCATGAGGTATCATTTGATCCTTCGTTCTTTGTATTGGCTGCTTATTTTTAAATATAATTTTATGTGTTTTTGAATACATAATTTACCAACAATTGGAATTTTAAATATATTTATGTTTCTGAATATATATTTTCACTCAAAATAGTATAACTATATACTAAAAATCCGAAGATTTATTGGCGTAGAATAAATAATCAAAATTTCCAAGCTTTTGCACATCAACCAGATGGCTTTCTCAAGGAAGGTAGACAGCTAACTGCAAACAGGATAACAGAACGTTTCAACACTTTAAACGCGGTGACTTGACTAGACAATAAATGATTAGGAGCAAGCGTGATATTTCGAAGAAACGAGGTCACGTTGGTTGGGCTCGCAGTACAATGGTAGAGAACTCAGCATTATTTGAAGAACTGATTCCAAATACGTGGTAACTCCAGAGAAACGCTATCATTGCAAGCCTCGCAGCTGGTCAAGATTTCCATGGTTTCGCGAATGGCGGTAGATTTGGGTGTGAAGTATGAAGCAAATTTCTTTACATCACTCCATTTAGGATCGGCGGACTTGAACTTGACTTCTCTTGATAGGGCAGTGGTTATTTTTCCGTCTCTTGTATCCCTTTTATGTTCGCTGATTCTAATTCCAAACGAACGTTTGGTCATTCCGATGTAGTATCGCCTGGAGCCGTCCGGATATTTTAGTGGGATGGCATAAATGCCGGCTTAAGCAGTTTTGCTTAGCGCACGCAAACCAAGGATGGAAAGTAGGAATATTTCGGACTTCTTATTTCTTAACATTAGACTTTTGGTTATATTTTAAACAAGTAAGTAACCATGCGCACTATGCACTTCCGCTCAAAAAATCATTATTTTGTTCAATTTTTTTTAAAAATACCAACATATATCTTCCTGTTTTTTCTGGAAATTTTTTATTATGGAAATGAATATTTCAGCCTCAATTTTTTTCATGCCTGTATGGGTAGAGTAAGGGTACGAAAAACCCGTTCAAAATCACGATTTCCCCATAGAGATATACAGGAGATTCTTAGGTTGGGCGCATTGGCGTAGTCAGCTGATAAAAAGTGACGTCACGCCAGAGGCACAGGGAGAGGAGCTGTTGCCACCTCTTCTTACTTCTAACCTCCTTGTATTCTTTGCACAATTTCCTATGGAAGTTACACCAGCAGGCGCATTAGTTGATGAGTTGACCCATGCAAAGGCACAGCACGATCCCATTTCAAAAAGAGTATAACTTGTTTGATGAAAAACGCTCTATTCCTTATTCCCGCAATGGGAAAAAAGTACTAGTAACGTCTCAATGGGCGTGGCCATCAGCTCGCGTCGTCTGCTCAAAGTGTTTCAAGTTTGTGACGTCACCCTTACTCCATCTATTCTAACCTCTTTGGTTTCCCCACGCTCGGCGTCACGTGATTACTTAAGCCAATCACGGAACGCTGAGCACCCTTCAAAGAGATTTTTACAGGCTTTGTGAACATGCGGCTGTGATTGGCTCCAACCAAGAAGGTTAGAATAAGATATCTGGAGATGCCCTTGTTAATGGAGCAATACTACTTTGCGTGAAGCCTATAACCACGCGCGACGGCCGTCAAAGTGTGGGAAAGCTGATGGTTTCCAATGCTATTGCAATGCATTGTGTGTTGGCCGAATCGCCTGCTTTTGTCGGAAATGTTTTGTATTTCGCGTCATAACGTATTTACGATGTGTGAGAGAACGCCAAGCCGCCCCGGTTGCGCAGTGGTCTAAGGCACTGGCCTCTGATCATTCGTCCGTAAGGGGTCCGGGTTCGAATCCCGGTGAGGCATGGATGTTGTGTTTGTCTTACGGCACTGGCTCTCTCCCTTCCCTGGAACCAGTGACCCTAAATTAGGGACGGGCGACTGCTTATAGCCCATTGAGTGGCTCACGGTGGTCGTTAAACCTCCAAAAAAATGAAAACGCCAAATTTATAAAATTCTTAGTTATTTTGAAGCCCTTTCCCATTTTTATTTTAAATTGAAATGCACGAACTTTAGCGTGAATTCAAAATATAACGTTAAAGTTGAAAACTTTACTCATCTATGAATCATAATTCATTCCGGTTTGATATTCACACAGTTTCTGCAACCAAAACCAACTCAATTCCAAAATACATACGTTGAAATTACATAGGTGTCATGTAAACATTTTGAATTTTTTTTTTTTTGATTGGAGGTTTAACGACCACCGTGAGCAACTCAATGGGCTATAAGCAGTCGCCCGTCCCTAATTTAGGGTCACTGGTTCCAGGGAAGGGAGAGAGCCAGTGCCGTAAGACAAACACAACACCCATGCCTGACCGGGATTCGAACCCGGACCCTGACGGACGAATGATCAGAGGCCAACGGCTTAGACCACTGCGCCACCGGGGCGGCCATTTTGAAATTCCCACACCTGACGGCTTCACGGTTAAAATACTCAGTGCATCTCCAGCGCTGAGTATTTTACCTACTAGTGGTGTGGCGGGTGAAGCCCCTTCACCCGCCACACCACTAGTAGGTATACACCAAAATGTGCCGCCGCGGTGGCGCAGTCGTCTAAGGCGCTGGCCTCTGATCATTCGTCCGTAAGGGGTCCGGGTTCGAATCCCGGTCAAGCATGGATGCTGTGTTTGTCTTACGGCGCTGGCTTTCTCCTTCTCTGGAACCAGTGTCCCTAAATTAGGGACGGGCGACTGCTTATAGCCCATTGAGTTGCTCACGGTGGTCGTTAAACCTCCAATCAAAAAAATGTATATATACACCAAAATGTGACTTTCCCAGGGTCCCATTAATTCTTTCTACACCGCTATCTGTATTACTATATCATTTGTCTGAAATTGGAAAGCCGCCCCGGTGGCGCAGTGGTCTAAGGCGCTGGCCTCTGATCATTCGTCCGTAAGGGGTCCGGGTTCGAATCCCGGTCAGGCATGGATGCTGTTTTTGTCTTACGGCACTGGCTCTCTCCCTTCCCTATAACCAGTGACCCTAAATTAGGGACGGGCGACTGCTTATAGCCCATTGAGTTGCTCACGGCGGTCGTTAAACCTCCAATAAAAAAAAATTGGAAAAATGAAAATTACCTGCTACAGTAAAGCATTACTGCTACACAGTGCTTACACGCTCCACTTCTGCCTGCTTTAGAAGAGCACTCAAAAGACTTTACAGAAATTTCACAATAATTTCTGCCTAAAATCCCATTGATCGAATGAGGCGACGACATTGTTGCGGTGGATTGAATGCAATACCAAACTATGTGGATTTCTTTTCTATCTTCCTTCTTAATCCCATATGAAATTATATGACCTGCATTAAGAACCACTCCTTCTTTGTTGCATTGTGAATATTTTATAGCGTCCACAAATTTCATTATCTCAAGGATTGAGAGTGTTAAACCAGCCATTCCTTCATACGTTTTTACGGAAACACGTGCGACCATGCGTGCGACATTAACCATACTTAAGGTGACCAGATATCGGGACACGGATTTGAGGACAAAAGGGGCGTGGCGTCCCCAGATCGGTAGTTCATTTGGGGACACATACGTACTCAAAATAAATATGCAAATTTTTTTGTCACAAAACTGCATTGCTTCAATAAGTGTGATATTGCACATTAAAATCTGTGTCTTAAAAGGATATATCTTGTAGAATGTTGGTAATTTGAATTGACAAAACAGAACTAGGATGGCGAGAACATATTAGCAAAAGTGAAATGCTTTACCTTAGGTATATGCGCTGAATTAAAATTAGGCTGCACACCATAATAATTAAATGGCGAATTTTTCATGTTGCCAAAGTTTTTAGAGAAACAGAACAAGTACAGTCGAAATTTGACCGCGCCATTGGTGCATTGACCTAGTGCTAGCTACTGACCATTCGTACAAGTTGGTACGGATTTGAGTCCCGAATGAGGCACGGGTGATGTTTTTGTCTTGCAGCTCTTGGTATCTCCCTTCCCTAGAACGAATATCTCCAAATTAGAGACAGGTGACTTGCTTAGAGTTGCTCGTAGTGGTCGTTAAACCCAGAAAGAAGAAAAAAAGTCAAAATTAGTTTCACAAGAAGCATGTTGGAAAATTAGTACAATGGAAACTACTTTTAAGAACATTTTTTTTATTAGAGGTTTAACGACCACCGTGACCAACTCAATGGGCTATAAGCAGTCGCCCGTCCCTAATTTAGGGTCACTGGTTCCAGGGAAGGCAGAGAGCCAGTGCCGTAAGACAAACACAACATCCATGCCTCACCGGGATTAGAACCCGGACCCCTCACGGACGAATGATCAGAGGCCTTTAAGAACATTTGCCATTGAAAATCTAAAGGATTGATGAGGAAGTGTAAATTTGAGGACATTTGGGGAGAAACATTAAAATTTGAAGACAATTTGCGTCCCCAAACGGCTTCAGACGTTTTTGGAGACAGTAAACTTAATTCGAGGACGGTCCTCAAGAATTGGGGACGTCTGGTCAGCCAAAGCCATGGGTCTAATAATCTCCTTGCATGGGTCAGCTTATCCATACTAAAACAAGTTTGTTTGCGCAGCATCCCCTATAGTTGATTTAGATTGACAGTCTATACAACTAGGTTAGAAGTAAGAGGAGTTGGTAACAGCCCCTCTCCCTGTGTTTCTGGCGTGACGTCACTTTTTATCAGCTGACTACGCCAATGCACCCAACCTAAGAATCTTCTGTATATCTCTATGGGGAGATCGTGATTTTGAACGGGTTTTTCGGACCCTTACTCTACCCATACAGGCATGAAAAAAATTGAGCAAAATAATGATTTTTTGAGCGGAAATGCATAGTGCGCATGGTTACTTACTGCCCGTGTGCAAGTAACCGTGCATACTGCCCATGTGCAAGTAACCATGTTTAAAATATAACCAAAAGTCTAATGTTAAGAAATAAGAAGTCCGAAATATTCGTTCTTTCCATCCTTGGTGTGCATGCGCTAAGCAAAACTGCTTCAGCCACTAGCGTCTCGAGACAGCGATGTCCACATGTGTCGAGTTATCTCATTCGCAGCAATAAAACCGGCACCCACCAATTGGCGAACGGCATCGAAACGGTTTTATCAGTTTGGCGAAAAAGTTTTAAAGAAAACTACTTACTTATTCTCTCAAACTTACCTCTTCGCTGCGTAGCAGTAGCCATTATCCACCATTATTACCGCCAAACTGATAAAGACGTTTTGATGCCGTTCGCCAATTGGTGGGTGCAGGTTTTATTGCTGCTAATGAGATAACTCGATACATGTGGACATCGCTGTCTCGAGACGCTAGTGAATTTTCATGCTTTAATTGTTTGATTTTGGTTGCAGGGATGGCAACACCATTTACCACATGTTTACTGTCGCAATTTTTCGTTTTAGTTTCACCTACTCAGCGTGGTGTTTTGAAAGTGTCGTTTGAAGTTCACAACGCTACTCATTACTGTTGTTAAGAAAATGAAACAAAATATGTCCGATCTTGAAGATGCTAGCAAATTGCTGAAAGTAAAATTAAAATCTGGTGGATCCATCGTCAAAGTAAAACCGGTGTTTTCTCACGATTCAAAGTAAGTTGTCAACGTTATGTTTTTTTGGAGATTCTCTATCAGTAATGTAAAGAACTACTAGGGTATCATTTTATCTCGGAAATTATCGTTGAAGTCCACTAAATTTAAAAATAAAAAATGCGTATGCTAAAAGTTAAGAAACCAAGATACAGTTTCTAGAATTTTCATTCAGCTTGGCTTATGTGGGAAAACCATTGACCACCTGAATGGCGAGTTGCACTGCTGATATGTTTCTGTATAGTATGAAGTTTCACATTTAAAGGGTGGACTTAAGACTTTTATAAAATTGTTTCTTAATATATTAACTTTGCATTGGCTGAATAATTCGGATCATAACAACTTACCTGGTATATAGTGCAGTGTTCTGTAGCCAGGATTTAATTTCAAGAGTAGAGGGGGACTGGGGCCCTACAATGCACACACTCTGCATATGCACCAGTGTTGCCCGATATTTTTTGCTTGAAATCAGTAGATAAGCTTAAAAATAAGCAGATCTGGTTTTTTTGCATGAAATATGCACAGGGGTGGCAAGTTTTTGACACCATTCAACCAGTGGCTCACCCAGGAATTCGTGTTGGGAAGGGGCTATATATATATAGTGTACTACATTGTGTGTTTATATACACTGAAGAGCAATTGAATTAGAGATACCTGTCTAAAAGCGTGTAGCACCACCTTTCGCCCTGATGACGGCGGCAATGCGTCTCGGCATGGACTCGACAAGACACCGGAAGCGTTGGGAAGCCATACGGATCCACGACCCCTAAACAAGCTCCCACAGTTCACGAAGATTTGATGGAGGGGGACAGAGCCTCGAACATCTCTCTCAATGGGATTGAGGTCAGGTGACCTAGCTGGCCAAGAAAGTGAGGTCATGTCAGTGGAGTTTTTATACAACCATTCGGATACAATTCGGGAGTGATGGCATGGTGCATTGTCTTGTTGCCGGATGAGGTCCCTCGGTGGGATGTTGAAGATGCACAAATGGTTTTCCAGGATATCCCGGTAACGTTGACCTGTGAGGAACGATGTCACACGTACCAGGGGTTCCATTTCAGTCGACGTAAACAGTCCCCAGACGAGAGTGCCACCCCCACCAGCTTGAAGAGTACCCTGCTGGCAAGAAGGATCCATCGCTTCATGTGGTTTGCGCCGTACTCGTATCCTGCCATCTGCATGTACCAATGTGAATCTCGACTCATCAGTCCAGGCAACATTTTCCCACATGTCTAGGGTCCAGTGGCGATGTTCCTGCACCCATGCTTATCTTTGCACCCTGTGATGTGCAGTCAGCAGCGGTACCCTCGTGGGACAATGGGTTCTGTACCCCATAGCGAGGAGATGGTTCTGGATGGTGTGGCTGCTTACACGTTTTTGTGAACCAGCGCTAAATTGCAGAGTGATTTCTTGCACTGTGGCCCGTCTATCCGCTGTTACAATGCGAGCCAGCCGGCGATGACCCCGCTCGTTCACACGCTGTTGTCCATAGCAGTTGGTCCTTGCAGGGATGGTTTCACCGGATTCGATGTACCCATGGTGCACCCGTGACAGAGTGGCTCATGAAAATCCCAGTGCCTGAACGACTTCCAACATTGAGTGACCCATTCGTGAGGCTGCGACAATTTGCTAACGATCAAATGAGCTTAGATCCTTCATCTTACCCATACTGCGTCCGACTCTTACTGATTCCTGTAGCATCACTCCTTATATTGTCGGATCGCTGCATACATCATGTCGTTTTCGTTTACAGGGCCGCCCACAGCGCCACATTTGCATAACGCTGTAATTTAATTGCTCTTCAGTGTATATATAGTGTAAACCAATGGCGTATATTCGAGGCTAGTTGCAAAGCCCGGAGAATGCACAAATAAAAGTCAGTTATCAATGGCATTAAGATATGTTGATGCTTTCGGCGCAAAAAAAAACAAAAAAAAAACGAGCAGATTCGCTTCTTTCGATTAAGGGAACCAGTCTGGCAATAAATGACCGACAGCATAACGCAAGCAGGTCTTTCTGAGTCTTTGCTGTTGCTGATTCGAAGAATTTCGATGTGATCGCCTGCTGACATTTCCATGACAACATGAATGAGTGTATGCGCAACAGTTCACTCAGAAAAGAGAAGACTTCGACTAGCTGAGTCACTCGCATGCTTCCACCTGCAACAGTGCATGTTTCGCGAGAGTTGTTTCAGTTTGTGTGAAGTCAATAAATTAAAATCAGTGATATTATATCTTAGATTCGTAGCTTTGTTAGATTCGAACTGTATTGATAAATTTTGTGAAAGCTTCCCTGAAAATCTACAGTCAGAACATAAAGTACTCTACACTTCAAATTTTGATACAGCTCGAATAAAAAATGAACTGAAGGTGTTTTATTCCCTTGATGAATGCAAAAAAAAAAAAAAAATCAGTAAGTGACATTATTTGTTACGTAAAGTTGAGTAAATTGGACCAAGGCAGAACTCGATCCTATCAGGCTGTAACATTAAGCAAAAACAGCGAGGACAGAAAAGATGAGTTGGGACGCAGCGCCATCTATTGACGTTGTTCGCATTAACAAACTGATTCCGTATCATTATTTACATTTGAGATTTTATTTATATTCACTTTCACATTAACAGATGGATATTTGCATTCTTAATTCGTAGTACTTGGGCAAGAGAATTTTTCTGTAGGAACTGGTGTAATTCATGTGTAAATCTCATTCCTCCTTCATTCTTCAACGATCTAAGGCTGAGATTTTGGTAAATGTGTAGATTAGGGTCTTAAATTTTTTCGTCGAAAAAATGTTAGTACCTGGAAAAAGTGCGACCTACAGATTTTAGAGTATGGAAATTAATGGCAAATGGTGCAGAAATTTCGTATTTTAAGGATTTTTATTGTAACATTTACCTGCAAGTTCGATGCTGTGAAGAGACGCTGCCGTAGGCCTAACGTATCGAACGTACAGGTAAATGTTACGATAAAAATTTTTAAAAGAAATTTGAAACAGAAAATTTCTGCATCATTTGCC
The DNA here is from genome assembly GCA_039090855.1 of Macrothele yani. NCBI lineage: Eukaryota > Metazoa > Arthropoda > Arachnida > Araneae > Macrothelidae > Macrothele > Macrothele yani. Next base: position 109,798,836 of record CM077033.1, on the reverse strand, counting down.
ATTAATTTTCACAATCTAAAACCTGTGCGTCGCACTTTTTCCAAGTACTAATATTTTTCCGACGAAATAATTTAAAATGCAAATCTACACGTTTACCTACTATTTTACTTAATATGAGTTTATATAGCTGAGGTTTTCTTCTAAAATTGAATTAGGTATGTTATTATCAGAATGAAAATGCTTACCACAAACAATAGTTGAAGGTAACTTGTCATTTGGAACAAAATCCTAACGAGATATTTTTTTCAGCAACAGTTGCTTTAGGTTCTGATCTGAGGGAAACGCATGGAATGAAAATCCCACGTTTTTCTTCTCAGAAGATGTGCACATCGGCACAGAACAGTAAACCATTTTTAAAATGGGTTAGATTTTGTTGTGAAAGCAATAGTTTGGTTTTAAAACTGCAAGGTTTTTTTAAAAGATACACAAGAAAAAATGACGAACATACACAATACAACAATTCAAACAATGTGAGAACTGAGATGTTTATAGCTCGGGACGCAGTGCAATCTAACGGCTGAAATCGTCCCTAACTCCCACTGGCCAATTACCAGAAGTCTATTGTCTTCAACGCTAATGTTATAGCATTTTCTTCATCTAGTTCAGCCTTGCTTGGACTCACTCCTTCTCTCTTTACGGGCTTGGCCATCATTTCTGTGACGTCACGATTTGTGCACCGAGAAGGCTCGGCGGAAGGATACAGCACTATACGTTTATGGGCATTCACTCGTATTTAATGCTTGAAGGAAGAGCTTAATAAAGTCCATATTTTAGTTTTCTGTAAATTATATCATGCCATAGCAGTTCAACCAAAATTTAAAGAAAAAAACAAACACACAGAAAGAAAATTGCGTCTGTTTTACCTTTCTCGCTATTTCTGTTTTGCACGAATACAAACGGTTATACCAAAAAGCTCTGTTAATGCAGTTTTAAACAGACGCAGAAAGATAATTAAAAGCCAATCTGTTAGTACGTTGAAGTACCGTTAGATCGTAATTTGCATCTGTAAAAATAAAAAACCGGCGAAAATTAATAAAACACCCTCCGAAATTACGTTTTTAGGCCCTAACTTTTTCTGATCAAATTACATTGCTTTCATCCAAAAAATAATATATTGGAAGAGGCAGACTGTTCCAAAATTAATATACTGAGAACATGTTTGAAAAGGTAATTCACAGAAAATAAAAATTATAATAATTGTGCACCAGGTTAACGTTGCAGTACAGACAGAAATAAATAAAAAAAAAAATTGGAAAGGCCAACTATACACTAAATTAATACTGAAAAGGTATTTGGAAAAGAAAGTCACTAAAAAATGCTAATAATGCTACTACAGTCTGTATTTATGTAAGATTTTGACAACTTAGCCTCCCCCTTCTCCTCCCGTAGTCTATTTTGAAATTGTAGGAATTGGAAATACACTATCTACCAACAAGTAATTGGACACCCCTGCAATCGACGATATCTGCGGTCCTGATACACGTCACGGCCGCCGCCGTTAACTATCGTGTGGGAAACAACAACGCAACAAGTCGCATGCAAGATGCCACGCAGTTCGGAGCTCTCTGATTTCGAGAAAGATGGAATCATCGGGTATCACAGAAATGGCCGATCAATACGTGACATATCCAGCGAGTTGAAGTACCCAAAATCGACAGTGGCCTACGTGATTGGCAAGTGGAAGATGAGAGGTGACTGTCGGAATGTGCCACGACCCGGCAGACCCACAAAACTGGGAGTTAGAGACCGACGGGTGCTGGCCAGAGAAATTCGGAAGAACCGCACCAAATCGATGGGCCACATCCGCGAGGAGTTTCAACAGGCATCCGGGAGTGTTCTTTCGATGAATACCATTCGTAAGGAAGCCCATCTGCTTGGTTATCATGGACGTGCTGCCACCCACAAGCCTTTGATCACCAAGACCAATAGCGCTGCTCGGCTAACGTGGTGCAAAGAACGTCGACAGTGGAAACAGGTTTTCTGGAGCGATGAATCAAGGTTCACCCTCTACCATTCGGATGCCAGAGTCTGGGTTTGGCATCTGCCTGGAGAACGCCTCCTGCCGGAATGTATTGTGCCAACTGTGAAGTTCGGCGTTTGTAGAATTATGCTATGGGGGTGTTTCTCCTGGTATGGCACGGGACCCTTAGTCGCAATTCCTGGTAGACTCAACGCCGAGACCTACTGCACCATTTTGGATGACCATGCGCTTCCTACGTTGTGGCAGTTGGTGACAATGGGGTTAATCGAATGGACTGGCCTGCGCAGAGCCTGGACCTTAACCCTGTCGAGCACCTCTGGGACGAGTTGGAGCGTAGACTTAAGGGGTGCCCCTACCGTCAATCGGTGAAGGAACTGACCTGTCTTCTCCAAGCCGAGTGGAAGAAAATACCGCTAGCTGTCGTACAACGCCTGGTTGAGAGTATGCGCAGCTGTAATCGCCGCTCGTGGAGGCTCCACCAACTATTGAAGGTGAATAAACATTGTTTTCCTTTGCTATCACAGGTGTACTTGTTGGTAGATAGTGTATGTACAGTATGCATATGCAATGTGTGTACATATTGAGTATATATATACACTGAAGAGCAATTGAATTAGAGACAGCTGGCGTTATGCAAATGTGGTGCTGTAGGCGGCCCTGTAAATGGAAATGACATGATGTATGCAGCGATCCGACAATATAAGGAGTGATGCGACGGGAATCAGTTAGAGTCGGACGCAGAATGGGTAAGACGAAGGATCTAAGCGCATTTGATCGTGGGCAAATTGTTGGGTCCCGATGAATGAGTCACTCCATCTCGGAAGTCGTGCAGGCACTGGGATTTTGACGAGCCACTGTGTCACAGGTGCACCGTGAGTACATCAAATCCGGTAAAACCATCCCTGCAAGGGCCAACTGCCGTGGACAACAACGTGTGGATGGGCGGGGTCATCGTCGACTAGCTCGCATTGTAACAGCGGATAGACGGGCCACAGTGCAAAAAATCACTCAGTAATTTAACGCTGGTTCACAAAAACGTGTAAGCAGCCACACCGTCCAGAACCATCTCCTCGCTATGGGGTACAGAAGCCATCTTCCCACAAGGGTACCGCTGCTGATTGCACATCACAGGGTGCAAAGATTAGCATGGGGGTGGGAACATCGCCACTGGACCCTAGACATGTGGAAAATTTTGGCCTGGACTGATGAGAAGAGATTCACGTTGGTACATGCGGATGGCAGGATACGAGTACGGCGCAAACCACATTCAGCGATGGATCCTTCTTGTCAGCAGGGTACTCTTCAAGCTGGTGGGCGTGGCATTCTGGGGACTGTTTACGTGGACTGAAATGGGACCCCTGGTACGTGTGACATCGTCCCTCACAGGTGAACGTTACCGGGATATCCTGGATGACCATTTGCTCCCGTTTGTGCGTCTTCAACATCCCACTGGGGACCTCATCCTGCAACAAGACAATGCAGCTCCCGAATTGTATCCGAATGGTTGGATGAACACTCCACCGATGTGACCTCGCTTCCTTGGCCAGCTAGGTCACCTGTCCGAGCACATCTGGGATGCCATCGAGAGAGATGACCCCCCCCTCCATCAAATCTTCGTGAACTGTGGGAGCTAGTTCAGGGGTAGTGGATTCGTATGGCTTCCCAATGCTTACGGTGTCTTGTCGAGTCCATGCCGAGACGAATCGCCGCCGTCATCAGGGCGAAAGGTGGTGCTACACGTTACTAGACAGGTATCTCTAATTCAATTGCTCTTCAGTGTATAGTTTATATACGGTTGTGACGCACGTCACTCTTAATCACTTTCGGAAGAGGATACCATGTAATAGAAAACACTATGTCAGGCACTATGTATTTTTGAATACGCAAAATTATATTTTCGAATTTTAAATTTGTGACGTGCGTTGCTCCTAATCTGTTTAGGGCTTTGGGAAGAAGACACTGTGTAATGTTTTGAACATGTAAAGTAAAACTTTGGAATGTTTAATTTGTGACATACGTCGCTCTTAATCTCCTTGGAGTGGGCTTAAGCCCCATCCGTGGGTGCGTCAATGAATCTAATGATCCTATGCAGTAACTGCTCTGCATCTGTTTTTATGAAGTTAATGGTCTCTCATTAGAAATAAAAAAAAAATATTCACCGATTTAATTTCATAGAAATGTAAGTGGAGAAGAGACTGAATTTTTGTTATTTTTTTTAACTTTGCACGACCAGCGATTTTGTCATTTAGCTAGTAAAATTTTTACTCCCAACATTTGGTGCAAAACTACTATGTTCCAAAATCTGGACCTAGAACATTAAAGAAGTGATATTCTTGGCACACCATAACAGTAGCGCAACTTCCCATGATTGGCAGTGAAATGAAACACGACATGCAATGTCTTTTTTAGTGTTCACTCTAGAAATTGAAAAGGGCAGGGTAATTTTCTGAAAAAGGGCACATTTGTAAAAAAAAAAAAAAAAAAAGGGCATGCTGTGTGTGCAAAACATTGTAAGATCTTAAAAAAAGGGCACTTTGGGGTGACAGCAGGTCATACATGCTCCTCATGAAGAAATTGATTCTCCATTTTGAACCCCCGGTCCTCTTATCAAAGATCTTTATGATTGTTTCCACACTATTCATCAACACAGTTGTTTTGTTTTCAACAAAATTGTGTATAGGCAACAATCTGGGCTCACCTCTTTCCCCTCTGCTTGCTGAAATCTACATGCAACATATTGAAGTTTCCATAATTCCTCTACACCCTTTTCAACCTTCCTTATGGTTAAGATATGTAGACGACATTTTCATTAGCTGGCCACATTCCGAGTCTGAGCTACAGATACTGATCAACTCCATTACAGAAAAATTTCCTTCCATTAAGCTCACTATATCTAAGGAAGTAAATCACAAAATTGATTTCCTGGATGTATCTATCTGCAGAAACGCTGATCTCTCCATTACTCGTTCCGTCTATCGAAAACCTTCTGCAGCCACTAACATCATTCCCTACAAATCTTGCACCCTGCATCTCTACAAGCTTGCAGCATTGAAGTCCTACATCCACAGGGCTCATATCATTTGCAACAGCCAACTCTCTCTTCAAGAAGAACTCTCCAAAATATCTACAATAGCCCTCTCTCATGGTTTCCCTGCTGTTACAGTCAACTCCCTCATAAAGAAATATGAAAACCATTCGAAAATCGAATGCCTCCTTCCTCACAAGAAAGAAGACCTGAAATTCTGTGGTTCTGTTCCTTACCATCCTTCCTATGCTTATAAGTTACAGATTCTTTTTAGAAGTTTTGGTTACCATCTTGCCATTAAATCTACCCCAAACATCTTGAAACTTCTACAAAGGGATAGGGACAAAGTTGAAAGCCTGAACCTCCCAGGAGTTTACTGCATTCCTATCTCTTCTTCTACTGGGGATAACTTATACATTGGAAGCACATACAGGAGCATTAGCCATATAATTTTAGAACATAGAAAAGATGTTTCGAAAGGCAATCCCAACACTGCCTTGTCTATTTTGACAATGGAAGACACATCTGCAGTTCCCCACTGGAACGAAGCAAAACGAATTGCTTCGTTTGACAATCGTTTTGCCCTCCGTTACCGTGAAAGCATAGAAATTATTTTCAACTCAATGACTTGCAACTCCGAATCTCCTCTCTACATTCCGTTGATCTGGAGATCAATTCTAAGTTTTGGCAACAAAAATAGGAAAAATTCAAATGTAGAATCTGGCAACAATCTTAGTCCTCCATTGGCGTGATGAAGACCTAAGATAAGGTCGAAAGCTTCCAACTTACGAACTTTTTGTAAAAGTTTTAGTTAACGTAACTAGCGTGATCAAGTCACCTTTCTTTGTTAATATTGTTACGTGTTTTGCCCATAATCGTCATATCTGGAGAAAAGCCCTGGGCATTTTATGTATTCATAAGCTTTAGACCCTGCTATCCCACCTCCCTGAAATTAATCTCTGACCCTGCTCTCATCCTAAGCATAATACCAATACATACAGTGGGGAAGTAGGAATCATTTTTTTAATGAGCTCTATGGTTTTTGTAATATATATTTTTTTGTATTTAATAATTTTTTTTATGAAAACCAAAGAATGTAAATTAAAATTGATTTCAATATATTGAAATGGTTTCATTAACAACATTCATTTACTCAATAAGAATCCAATCTATTTCTTCCATAACCAGAAGAACATGATGATTTTCTACATTTAATTTCACTTAAAGCGTGTTTTCTCAATCTGTAGTAACATTTTGTTGTATTAAGAGCAGAGCAAAAATATTTTAGTTTGTTTAAAGCAAAATTAATGTTCCAAAGACATTACTCAGTGCTCATCGTGCAGGGGAACTGCAAGGAAAAGTTCCCGTTTTGAACTTCAATTCTTTTGTTAACAAAAGTAATAATCCTTGCTCTTTGTTGAAAAGCGGGAAGTGACTAGTCAATGCAAAATCATGCTCTTTCGGAAAAACTTAATAAAAGTGAGCTGCTGAAGTTGGTCTGTGAGGTCAGAGCTCCAGCTGAAGCTCAGATGTCTATTATCATTACTTCATGCTCAAACTTCAATGGGGGAAAAAAGTCTCCCCTTTCTTGGAGAGTGAATCTATAAATAGATCACACCCACTTATTTACTGAGCAGAGCACTGTTTTTACCCACGTGTGAGTTGGATGATAGAAAATGCCTTGCAAATTTATAGGACGTTTTTGACAAAACACAAAAAAATTCTTTAGTAATGAAAAAATAATTTGACCACTAGACAATATGGAAAGGCAAATTTTCAAGCCTGGTGAGTAAAGCAACTTTTCATACTGGCCACTGTGTTTTATCTAGTCGCCACACTGCTAGTGACATACATATCACTAAGCTGTTCTCTGAGATTCAGAGGTTAGCTCCAAAAAGAAATGCAAACTTCCAGATATTTTTACTTATTGTTGTCGTATCAATTTATCTTTACTTGGAACCAGTGGTCCTAAATTAGGGACGGGTGATTGTTTATAGCCCTTTTAGTCGCTCACAGTGGTTCAGGTTGTTAAACCTCCAAATGAAAAACAAATGTTGCAATTTTTACGAGATCTCATTAACTGTAAGGTTTGTGGGTATCTACAATAGCAAACAATTACACGGGTATGTTTGTGACTGACGCTGTGATTGTGCGCGTGGCAAGGGCGATACAAGACTAAGGGCAGGGTAAAATTAGGGGAGGGCAGCTGGCATTTTACCATCCAAAAAGGGGGCAAGTCAAATTTTAACATGTCAAAAATGGGCAGGGTGCTAAAACGACCTAAGAAAAACACAATTTTTCTTGTTGTAGGAAATTCTATTCCAAAAACTTTTTATTTAGTTGTCGGGACCAAGCAACTAGATTGCTTTTTTACCTGCACAGGACAATAATTTACATGCACCGTGCATCTCGGGTATGGTATTTTTCAAGCCGTGATGATATCCCAACATTGAGCATATTTATCAGTGGCATCACATGCCCATTTAGGTTGGGTGTGTGCCGTTATGGGAAAAAACACACAAAAATTTTATTATGTATCCCGAGGTGCAAAATTTGCGCATTGATTTTGAACATAAGAAAAGCATTTCCTTTATTTAGCTGCCGTAAATTTTTTTACGTACATTCCACTGTAAGAAAAATATGAATTTTTTGTGCAAATACTAGAGTGATGAACGAATTTTCTGTGTCTTTTTCTTTAAATATATAAGTTTTAAATACAGCACAAAGCTTACTTTCTTTAACCCACTTAACACGATCTGCAAAATCTCTGGCAAAAAAAAAAAAAAAAAAAAAAATGGGACACTTAGCACATCGTCAACCTAAATGAATGTCAAAATTCAATTGTATCTGTGCTCATAAACACATCGATTCACACAGCGATGGAAAGATAGAAAACGCATAGCAGACACTGAAGTGTGTTTATGACTCCACGCTATTCCAAACGCAAACTAGTATGACCAGTGGTGCTTTTTTAATTGCGCACACCCTGGGAATTTAAACCTCTGCATTGGCTCTACGAGGAAATAGAAACATGACTTGTAGCGCCATATGGAGAGCTTTGTATTGCAATTGTTTGAAAGACTTAGGATGTCCACTGTTAAAATATCACTCCTGCAGCTGCGAATATTACTTTCTAAGTTTTGTTTACTGCACGAAGCAACGAACCTTCTCCTCTTCATGAAAATATTGCACAAGGGAATTAAGTTTAGCGGACAAACTTCGGGGATTCGTACTGGAAATATGTAAAAAGAAAAACAAACAAACAATATAACAATAAGGAGGTACTGTACACCAATCACAATTAAAATAGTATAACTATATTATTAATCCGAATTCCTTGGTGTAGAATACAAATCAAGGTTTCCAAGCTTTTGCACATCAACCAGATGGCTTTCTCAAGGAAGGTAGACAGCAAACTGAATAATAGAACGCTTCAGCAATTTGAACACAGTGACTTGACTTGACATAAACGAGCAGATGCTAAGTAATTATTCATCCAAAGACTCGAGGCATCATGCTCGTTAACACGTGGAATCATAGAAGAAAACGAAATGCATTAATTATTTGAAGAACTGGTTACAAACTCGTGGCAACTCCAGCGAGAGGTTGTTATTGCATGATTTACTGTTGGTGATAATCTCTAAAGTTTCGCGAATGGCGGTAGATTTTGGGGTGGAGTAAGAGGCTAATTCCTTTACGTCATCCCACATAGGAATAGCGGACTTGAGCTGGACTTTTCTGGATAGGGCTGTTGTTATTTTATGGACCTGGTACATAGCTATGTCGAGAAAGTCAGAACCAGTCATACTAATCTTTCTACGCCGCAACTACGCTACCTGGGCTCAATCCCATACATACCAAATGTTTCTTATCAGCTCAAGAACACGCTCAAGAAAATGAACCTTGGTGTTGGCATCAGATCTCCGACATCTTTATATGCCATGCTTCAGGGAAACTCTGACAAGTCCCTGCTTTCTAATGAGGCAGGTGTTTATGCCATCCCTTTACAATATCCAGACGGCCCAAAGCGATACTACATTGGAATGACTAAGCGTTCGTTTGGAACTAGAATCAACGAGCATAAAAGGGACATAAAGAACTGTATAATAACAACAGCCCTATCCAGAGAGGTCCAGCTCAAGTCCGCTACTCCTATGTGGGATGACGTAAAGAAATTAGCCTCCTACTCCACCCCCAAATCTACCGCCATTCGTGAAACTTTAGTGATCATTACCAACAGTAAATCGTGCAGTGACAACCTCTTGCTGGAGTTGCCACGTGTTTGGAACCAGTTCTTCAAATAATGAATGCAGTTCGTTTTCTTCTATGATTCCGCATGTTAACGAGCATGACGCCTAAAGATCGAGACTTACAATTTTTGCTAGTATACATTGGCCACCAAGACCAAAATTGTTAGTGGCCATAAAAAAAGAAAATCAGTGGCCAAACTTTGAAAAAAGTCAAATTGTATATTTCATACTATATTATTTCTATAAAATTGCTTAGTATAATATCAGTATGTTTTATTTTGCATATTTCAGTTATAGTATTCTTAAAAGTTGAAACTTGAAGTAATAAAACAATGCAGGAGAGTGGGAACAATGCGCGGGAAGGGGAGTTTGCTTACGGGAGAAATCTTCGCACCGTCCGACTTCCGGTTTTGGAAATTTTCCCGCTATTTTCAAGCTGAAATACAAATATTTATGCAGTTAAATATTACTTAACAATAATACTGAGCAGAGGCAACATCGCGAGAAAAAAGGAATTACGAATTTCGGCCTTCCATTTTCAAAATGATGGAATTCCGTCCCCCGACGAACATCCCGTCATCCCCCTCCCTCCAGTTGTGTTCATTGATCTCGTGAACGACCAAAACAATAACGAAAAAGGCGGAATTCCTCGATTTCGCGGAAGAATCTGATGCCTGAAGATTTCAAGCTGAAATACTTTTATGCAATAAAATCTTATTTAACAATAAAACTGGACACTAAGGCAACATCGGGAGAAAAAAATTACGATTATGGTAACTTTTTCACTCCATTCAACTACTGTTTTCGAAAGTTTTGAGAAAACGGAGCCGCAAATTGTCTTCAGTTTTACACTGATCCTGAGAACGATCCAAATGGCCGCCCCGATGGCGCAGTGGTCTAAGGCGTTGGCCTCTGATCGTTCATCCGAAGGGGTCCGGGTTCGAATCCCGGTGAGGCATGGATGTTGTGTTTGTCTTACGGCACTGGCTCTCTCCCTTCCCTGGAACCAGTGACCCTAAATTAGGGACGGGTGACTGCTTATAGCCCATTGAGTTGCTCACGGTGGTCGTTAAACCTCCAATCAAAAAAAAAAAAAGAAAAAAACGATCTAAATGATGAAAAAACAAACAAACGCAGAATTCCGCGAATCCGCTTAAGAATCTCGTGCATATCATAAAACAATAAAATTTTGAAAAAATTAAAATTCGTAGAATCCGTAGTTTTGACAGCGAGATCCGTAGTTCAGCCAACTAAATCTGTAGAAACTATGGACATTCCGTAGTAGTTTGCAGGTATGGAAATATTATTACAGTACAACCTCGAAAATCCGGAATCGTTCGTATATCCGGACTAAGTTTTCATCGGATTTTGACGAAATTTCACAAGGGAGTTTATTTTGACGTGCCTTGGTTACTGTACGATTTGCATTCAGTTATTTAAAAAATTTGAGAAATTTTTTTTCGAAAATTTCTCGCAGTAGGACTTTTCCAACGCTGACAGTTGACTTGTCCACCGCCGGCTTTCATCCCCACCGCAACCTTGCAAACCTCGTTCCCCCATGATGACCCATCAACCGTGGCGCATTCTTTGTGATCAAAAACCGACGCCCTCGCCGTTTTTATAATTTATTTTTTTCTTCTGTTCAAGCAGAATAGCAGAATGAAAAAGGTATTGGCCGACTTCCGAACAACTCAAATTTTGTGTACATTTCGCGTACATTTGGAGTAAAAATTTTCAAAAACGTGCGAGTTCCGTACCAGTTAAAAAAAAATTCCGTACAGTACAAGTTAAATAAAATAAATGTTTTTATTGTACAGGCCGCCAGAATTGGCGATTTAATCAAACATTTTTAGTCGCCACGACAATGAAGTATATCGCCACTTGCGACCGTGAGTCTGGATCTTTAATGACGCCTCAAGTCGTCGGATGAATAATTACTTAGCGTCTGCTCGTTTATGTCAAGTCACCGCGTTCAAATCGTTGAAGCGTTCTATTATTTAGTTTTCTGTCTACCGTCCTTGAGAAAGCCATCCGGTTGATGTGCGAAAGCTTGGAAACCTTGATTTGTATTCTACACCAAGAAATTCGGATTAATAGTATAGTTATACTATTTAAAAACAATATAACAGAAATTGGCTACTCTGTGAGACTCTAGCGGTGCTGATTTTGGGTAGCATACCTTGAGAGTTCCGATGGTACGATTGAGACCACAGGGAAATAAGAACGTGACCTGCAGCACCATCTGGGGAGCGCTTGTACCACAGCTGCTTTATGGTCTGCGGATGTAATACAGCACACCCAAAGATTCTAGCTTGAATGCGATATGCTTACTGAACGAACCTTTTCTTATTAATGAAAACATTATGTGGAGAAATTATTTTTAACCACCACTAGAAGACCAAGGACGAACTCTGGCGAGTTTTATTAGAAACAAATCCGAAAAAATAATATCAATAATATAGGTTAAATTGCGACTCTGTGTGGGTGTGTGCCGCACACCTAGCACACCCGAATATTTGACCCTGATATTTATAGCTGGGTGTGAAATTTGGTGCTTGTGTAGGACCTAGTACACATGGGCATCTAGATATTAATAGTAGGGCAGTATGTATCTCTAATATACACTATATTGATGAAAATCACCGGGCACCTAGAAGAGAAACACAACATAGCATTTATTGACATACATTAGTACGGTGTCTGTCCACCTTTGGCCTTAATGCATACACTGACCCTTTGAGACATGCTTTCTACAAGGTTTTGGAACACAGCGATAGGTAAGCGCTTCCATTCAGTGCATAATGCTGTCGCTAACTGTTGCTTAGTAGCAGGCCTTGGTTCCAAACGTCTTAAGCCGTGCTCTACTTCATCCCATAGGTGCTCTATGGGATGAAGATCAGGGCTCTGTGCTGGCCAGTCCACACACAATACGGAATTACACGCCGTAACAGTCCTTGCTTTATGGCTCGGTGCATTGGTACCAACAAGGCTTGGTTCCATAGTATTGCCACAGAGTTGGTAGGGCATAATTGTCCAGAATATCGAGGTAGTAGACGTGCTGGTTAACAGGTTTGTTCACGGTAACCGATGGGCCAGGACCATACGGCAAAAAACACCCACACACCAGTACACTGCCAGCTTCAAACTTGACCGTGGGAACAGTACACTGTGGTAAATAGCATTCCCCCGGCTGCCGCCATACCCACACACGGCCATCAGACTGATGGATCGTGTATCTGGATTCATCAGTCCATAGGACCCGTTTCCATTGATCTACGGTCCACAATAAATGTTCTTTACACCATGCTAAACGACGAGTAGCATTCTGAGTGGAGATGAAAGGCTTATGAGCAGCCGCACGACCACGGTAACCCATGTAATTAAGTTCTCTGCGAATGGTACGTGTACATACTGAGGTTCCAACATTTTTACTCACCTGTACACTGAGGTCTTGTGCAGTACTCCGTCGATTAGCTGTAACGACTCTCCTGAGGCTACGAGGTCCTCTCTCACTGATTTTCTTTGGTCTGCCAGCACGTTTTGCTGCTTCGTGTGTCTTCCACTTATTCAGTACATCCAAAACAGTTGACTTGGGTATGTTTAAACGCCTCTCGGTTTCTCTTATGAACTACCCACTAATATAACACCCAACAATCTTTCCTTTCTCAAAGTCAGTTCTCTCCCGCCGCGACAAAGAAGCGGTAAAGAAGCTCACTTATACCATTTTCAAATTTAGTCTCGTGCAGTATTCCTTTGATTAGCTGTAACGACTCTCCTGAGGCTTCGACGTCCTCTATCACTGATTTTCTTTGGTCTGCCGGTACGTTTTGCTGCTTCATTTGTCTTCCACTTATTCAGTACATCCAAAACAGTTGACTTGGGTATGTTTAAACGCCTCTCGGTTTCTCTTATGGACAACTCACTAATATAACACCCAACAATCTTTCCTTTCTCAAAGTCAGTTCTCTCCCGCCGCGACAAAGAAGCGGTAAAGAAGCTCACTTATACCATTTTCATATTTAGTCTCGTGCAGTATTCCTTTGATTAGCTGTAACGACTCTCCTGAGGCTTCGACGTCCTCTATCACTGATTTTCTTTCGTCTGCCGGTACATTTTGCTGCTTCACGTGTCTTCCACTTATTCAGTACATCCAAAACAGTTGACTTGGGTATGCTTAAACGCCTCTCGGTTTCTCTTATGGACAACCCACTAATATAACACCCAACAATCTCTCCTTTCTCAAAGTCAGTTCTCTCCCGCCGCGACAAAGAAGCGGTAAAGAAGCTCACTTATACCATTTTCAAATTTAGTCTCGTGCAGTATTCCTTTGATTAGCTGTAACGACTCTCCTGAGGCTTCGACGTCCTCTATCACTGATTTTCTTTCGTCTGCCGGTACGTTTTGCTGCTTTGTGTGTCTTCCACTTATTCAGTACATCCAAAACAGTTGACTTGGGTATGTTTAAACGCCTTTCGGTTTCTCTTATGGACAACCCACTAATATAACACCCAACAATCTTTCCTTTCTCAAAGTCAGTTCTCTCCCGCCGCGACAAAGAAGCGGTAAAGAAGCTCACTTATACCATTTTCAAATTTAGTCTCGTGCAGTATTCCTTTGATTAGCTGTAACGACTCTCCTGAGACTTCGACGTCCTCTATCACTGATTTTCTTTGGTCTGCCGGTACGTTTTGCTGCTTCATGTGTCTTCCACTTATTCAGTACATCCAAAACAGTTGACTTGGGTATGTTTAAACGCCTCTCGGTTTCTCTTATGGACAACCCACTAATATAACACCCAACAATCTCTCCTTTCTCAAAGTCAGTTCTCTCCGGCCGCGACAAAGAAGCGGTAAAGAAGCTCACTTATACCATTTTCAAATTTAGTCTGGTGCAGTATTCCTTTGATTAGCTATAACGACTCTCCTGAGGCTTCGACGTCCTCTATCACTGATTTTCTTTGGTCTGCCGGTACGTTTTGCTGCTTCACGTGTCTTCCACTTATTCAGTTCATCCAAAACAGTTGACTTGGGTATGTTTAAAGGCCTCTCGGTTTCTCTTATGGACAACCCACTAATATAACACATAACAATCTTTCCTTTCTCAAAGTCAATTCTCTCCCGCCGCGACATTTTCACTCAACCTCACAGTGCAATATGATCATGGTCATTTGCAGGCTTGCTTTTATACCATTTGCAGATGTACCACACATTTTAACAAAATAGGGGATCCATTGATTTGCTTTTGAAGGAGTGTCCGACTGTCCGATGACTTTTGTCAATATAGTTTATTTTGGTTCTTTTGGCCAGTTATGGCTTTTGCATTAGAATTCCTCAAACAACTAAATGCAGTGCAATTTATTGGTGAATTTCTTCAAAAACAGATATGCTTCCAACTCCCAAATGATTAGCATGTTTTCTTTTGTACAATTCAATAAGTAATTCTACAAATTGAAAGCTGTGACATTTTTCTTTGTAGATTCCTCATTGTTGCTAGTCATTGTGACTTAAAGGTTTACAGCATTGCTAGTGGTGAGTGTTTCCACACACTAACAGGTCACAAGAAACCCATTGTAAGCCTTCAAGAGAATAAAGAAAACCAGCTCCAGGTAAGTTAAAAGAATTTTTACATTTCTGTAAAGACATTTGACATTTGGTCAGTTTATATTTTGCGTACACTTTTTTTTTTTTTAATGATGTACAACGAGTGAAAATTTTATTCCTGTGACAGTCGCACAGTTTCTCCCTTGTGGGGATGTGAGCAGAATCGCGTGCCTGTGCATGTCTGGACATGTTTCAAGCAGCGCACGAGTTAACTGCAGAGCAGTAGAGCCATTCATAATGAGCAGTTACGAAAGCAGTGGACGTCTGTATGTGAAGAGTTTTGAGGTACAGATGAGCGATAGAAAATTTATAGGACTGCATTAACGTCAAATGCTGGGTGAAAATCAGTAAAAGTGCACCTGAAATCTTAGAGCTATTAAAAGTAGAGATGGGCAAACCGATTTGTTTGAAAAAAATCGATTCCTTCGATTTGTCTCACTAAAAAAATTTTTTTATTTCGATCTGCGATTCTTCTGCTTTAAAGAACAATTTGTGTCTATGGAATTGATTCTGAGTTGGATCCTTTCGTTCTTCTCAGTCAGTGATTCTTCCCATTTAGAGAACGATTTGTATCTAGGAAAAGGATTCCAAGTTGGAATCCAAAAGTTTGGCCTACAGCTCCCCTGAGTTGAATCCCTTGGATTACTATACAAGGTGTCCTGGAACTTCGTGTACAAACGTGGAGGGGAGGTAGAGAACAGCGTTAGGAACCAGAATTAAATAGGAAAGCATGGGCGGAAACGTCACCCTCACGTGAGAAAGAGACACAAAGACAGAGTAAGGCCACAATACAGAAAGCAAAGTAAAATGCTTTATTACACAACAAAAGAGTACAATGTAGGACTTACAAGCATCACAGGAAGTGTTCGAAATTGCGCCCATTGGCCTGGATGCACGCATGACACCTACACGACATGGATTGGCGAACATTGTCGAAAATACCTGGTGTTTCGCGGATCGTAGCAGCAGCGATGGAGATTCGTGCCACCAGGTCCATTTCAGAATTTACAGGCGTGTCGTACACAATGCTCTTCATGGCACCCCAGAGATAATAATCAAGAGGAGATAAATCAGGTGATCTGGGGGGCATTCGACGGGACCGCCACGCCCAATCCACTAGGTTCCAAATGGTCACGTACGCACCTTGCGGAATGAGATGGCGCCCCATCATGTTGCAACCACATTCCGCGTCGAACATGTGCGGGGGCCATCGTGCAGCATTTCCGGAAGAACCTCCTGAAGGAAGACGAGATACTTCCGAGCGTCCAGTCGAGGTGGTAAGATGTATGGCCCGACTAAACTGTCCGCCACGATACCCGCCCACACATTAACAGTGAAGCGTTGTTGTGCGGCTCGTGGTCGGGTTCCGTGCGGGTTGTCTACGTGCGCGTTGTGCGTATTGAACACCCCGTCACGTGGAAAGGTTGCTTCATCACTGAACAGAACAGAACTGGGAAATTGCGGGTCGGCCAGACTTTGGTGCAGAAACCACTGTGCAAACGCGACACGTCGTGGGTGATCATCCAACTGCAGTAACTGAACTCTCTGAAGATGAAAGGGATGTAAGGCTTCGCCCTGCAGAACGCGCCAGACAGTTGATCGAGACGTTCCGGCGGCAGCGGCAAGCGCCCGTACACTGCTCCCGGGATTTTGGTCCACAACAGATGCTCTTCCAATATGGGTGTCCGTGCTGTTCGCGTCCGGCCGGTATCCTGCATCGTTGCCGTGAAGGATCCACGTTCCGCAAGGTTCTGATGTACCCGAGCGAACATTCGCTGATTTGGTTGGCGCCTCTTTGGATATCTTTCCCGATACCGCCGACCACCATTTCCGTTGGTTAGGCCATAGACGAAGGGCATATCCGTCGACTCGGCGTGTGTGAAACGATTCATGTTGATCGCACGCAGTCCACGTCTACAACGAGGAAGCCACACGTGCCGACCTTGCGGGCTCGCGTACAGCGCCACCTATTGTTTCCGCCCATGCTTTCCCATTTAGTTCTGGTTCCTAACGCTGTTCTCTATCTCCCCTCCAAGTTTCTACACGAAGTTCCTGGACACCCTGTGTGTGGGCCGTAGTTGAAAGTAATACCAACAAGCATCCCCCTAAGACCTTTGACTCTCTCAGGCATGCCATCGCCAATATCATGACTCAGATGAAAGGAGCCCAGCTCTCCAAGGCCTGCAACCGATTCCACTCAAGTATTGAGGCCGTCATCGATGCCAAAGGGAGGTTCATTGAATAATTATGAAGTGTGTTTGTGCATCGAGTATTGTGTACTAGATTTTGCTTCAGTAAAACATATATTCATGTTTTATTATATACATAAATTTTCCCCGTTTATTTTGATAACCCTGTAGACAGGGTCATCAGGCATTGTGTCTGTCATCCGGGCTTGAAAAATACCATGCCCGAGATGCCAGGGGCATGTAAATTATTCGTAGTTCTCCGGTCCGGGGAACTAAATTGTAAAAACTTAGGAACCAAATTTTCTACTAAAAGAAAAAAAGACAGGCATCACACATGTCTTGTCATTTCACTGCTGATCACCAGAAGTTCTATTATTCTTAGGAAGTGCCAAGGACAGAAGAATATCACTTCTTTAATTATACACTGGTGTGCAAAAATTAAGGATGAAGAGGATGAATTAGCATAACAGCGGAACGAGCAGGCAGAACAGACCGAAAGACCACTCAGGAGATAGACTAGGGTCCGGTACGGTAGGGCATGCACATATATGCAGCATGACGTGGGGGGGGTCGGAAGGGTATAAAGCACAGCAATTCAGTGAAAGCTATTGCACGGTGTACATTGGTTTGAGCGTCGACCGTGTGATATGGCCAACAGGCAATCCAGTGGACGACATCTGGATGACTTTACCCGAGGTCGCGTCATTCAGAAGTTGGAAGAAGGTTGAAGTGTGGCCAAGAAGTTCTGGATTGCTCACAGCATCGTTTCATGAGCTTGGAGAGCATTTCAAACGACAGGAACAGCTGTCCGAGAGTTTAGCAGTGGTCGTCCACGAGCAACCAAGGCGGCGGACGACAGGTATATTGTCCTACAGGCGAGAAGAGACAGACGGCAGACTGCGGGAGAAATCGCAAGGCACATGCAACAGACAACTGGACGTCCGTTATCGCGTTTTACCGTTGCCAGGAGGCTGCACAAAGGTGGTCTATTTACAGGATGACCAGCACGAGGTTCTCCTGCCTGCTCTTCGGAGACGGCGGTTTCTGTGGTGCCTGGGACACATCAGCAATGGGGTCGAGTTCTCTACGGATGAGAGCCGATTTAGTCTGACGAGCGATTCTGGACGTATACACATCTGGAGAGAGCAGGGAACACGCAATCACACCTCCAACATCGTGGAAAGGGACCAGTTTGGAGGTGACGGAGTTCTCGTTTGGGGCGGTATCATGCTTGGTAGCCTTTCTGACTTCCACATCTTCCAAGGAGATTCAGTCACTGGTGTCCGCTATTGTACCGAGGTTCTCCTGCCTCACGTGTGTCTGTTTAGAGGTGCTGTGGGTCCTGAGTTCCTCTTCATGGACGACAACGCTACACCTCATCGTACAGTGGCTGTCACAGAGCTGTTGGAGAGTGAAGATATTCAATGCATGGATTGGCCCGCAAGGTCCCCGTACCTAAATCCAATCGAACACGTGGGACCTTCTCCGGAGACGCTTGGCAGCACATCACCAGCAATGATTCTGCAGCTGTGATTGGCGCTACAAGAGGAATGCGCCGTGATGCTTCAACAGCTCCTTGACAACCTCGTCCTCAGCGTGGACAGACGTTGTAAATCCTGCAACGCAGTCAGGGGTGATCATATCCCCCACTAAAGACTGGATTTTTCTTGGCAGCCACCATGGACGTTTCTGTCTTCTGTCCAGTTGTGCTCGAAGCTACCTTTTCAATAAAGTGCCTTTGCATCCTTTGGATTCCTTGTTTGGACGGTTTTGCTCACTTGTCCCATATTCTTACATCTTGGGGATCTTATGGTATAATTTGAGTCGATGTGGAGCACTTCTGCACAACGTTACATTCGAAAAACCGTCTCGTCCTTAATGTTTGCACGCCAGTGTATTATGCACTAGGTCTGGAAATTGGAACTATATGTAGTTTTGCAGATAATGTTGGTAATAGTCAGCGACGGGATGCATTCCTCTGGAATTGGCCTGGTGTTTAGTGACTATGGGCTAAATATTGCAAGGAACATGGCAGAATCACTAAATTTCTCAAATACCAATTTCGTCATGATGCCATTTCACACACTATAAAAAAAATGTGTAGCAATTGCACCAAAAAGTGGTGCTACACCAGCTGCACCACTTTCTGAGAAAAAATACACCAGTTGTGTGGTGCAAACGAAACCCAACAACGTGGTGAAGCCTTGCACCATAAAATAGTATAAAGTTGCACCTTATTGTTGGGTTTTGTTTGCACTACACAATGGTGCATCTTGATGATGACCGGGCTCATATCATTTGCAACAACCAACTTTCTCTTCAAGAAGAATTCTCCAAAATTTCTACAATAGCCCTCTCTCATGGTTTCCCTGCTCTTACAGTCAACTCCCTCTTAAAGAAATATGAAAACAATTTGAAAATTGAATGCCTCCATCCTCAAACGAAAGAAAACCTGAAATTCTCTGGTTCTGTTCCTTACCATCCTTCCTATGCTTATAAGTTGGAGATTCTTTTTAGAAGTTTTGGTTACCATCTTGCCATTAAATCCACCCCAAACATCTTGAAACTTCTACAAAGGGATAGGGACAAATTTGAAAATCTGGACCTCCCAGGAGTTTACTGCATTCCTGTCTCTTCTTCAACAGGTGATAACTTATACATTGGAAGCACATACAGGAGCATTAACCATAGAATTTTAGAACATAGAAAAGATGTTTCGAAAGCCAATCCCAATACTGCCTTGTCTATTTTGACAATGGAAGGCACATCTGCAGTTCCCCACTGGAACGAAGCAAAACGAATTGCTTCTTTTGACAATCGTTTTGCCCTCCGTTACCGTGAAAGCATAGAAATTATGTTCAACTCAATGACTTGCAACTCCGAATCTCCTCTCTAACATTCCGTTGATCTGGAGATCAATTCTAAGTTTTGGCAACAAAAATAAGAAAAATTCAAATGTAGAATCTGGCAACAATCTTAGTCCTCCATTGGCGTGATGAAGACCTAAGATAAGGTCGAAAGCTCCCAACTTACGAACTTTCTTGTAAAAGTTTTTTCAGGTAACGTAACTAGTTAGACTGATTAGTTCAACTTTTTGTGCTTTGAAATGTCTTTAAAATGGAAGCGTACCACTTTATCATTAACCGATAAGTGTTAAATCGTAAACAAGTTGGAGGAGCACAGTGGCATTATAGCTAAAATAGGGTTGACGAAAACATTTCAATTCATGAGCTCCTATTACTGCTCCATCTTTGTGTCAAGAAGGCATTTTTTAAACCCTTTAATGACCAAAACGCCCGTACATACAAACGACCGTAGCCGCTGTAAACGCTTCTCTAGAGTGAGTCAGATTTCCTACCCCTACATGTTCTTCAAAATGGCAGGACCTATGAGGGTTCAGCAAGTGTCACCCTCAGTTACTATTGTTGTAACCAAATAAAGAAGTGAACCAATAGACAGTTTTGGGCGTTGTGGTACTTAGAGTGATACACGTTTTTTGGGTCATGGTCGTTAAAGGGTTAAAAGTTAAGAAATGTTCATGAAATAATCCAATGGAGAGCGAGGAGGCCACGGAATGGGATTACCATGCCCAATCCATCTGTTGGGGAAATGCTCATTTAGGCACTTACGTACACACATTGACCAATGCGTCTTGTTGGAAAACGACGTTGCCATATCTTTTGATCTGGGGTATAGTGAAATTTTCTAGCATATTCAAGTAAATGTCACCATTTATGATTTTTTCGCAGAAGAAGAAAGGGCCAATCACTTCTCTTTTTGATAGGGCGCACCTCACATTAACTTTTGGAGAATCACGTTCTAGTTCAATAGCAGCATGAGGCGGTTCACTGCCCCATATCCTACAGTTGTGACGATTCACAATACCTGATACATGAAATGTGGATTCATCACTAAAAATTACAGTACTGAGAAAGTTTTCGTCGTTTTCCACTCGATTCAGCATATCCACAGCGAAATCGTATCGCGGAGTGTAATCATTTACATGCATCTTTTGCACTATTTAAATTTTATAAGTATGAAATTTAATTCCTTGTGCAAGATATCGTGAACTGTCGATTTCGGAATGCGCAGTTCTCTGCTAGCTTTAGGAACGGATTTCCAGGGGCTTCGTCGGAAACTTTCATTAACTTGGTCAACCGTCTCACTGCTGACGCTAGGCCTACCGGCTCCTCCACGATGTTCCACATTGCCAGTTTCTTTAAACTGTTTCATCCACCGCTTAATTGAATTCGTTGACGGAGGATTACAACCATACTCTAAACAGTACTGTCTTTTAACTTTAATGACAGACTTTAATTCCGCAAGCCATAACACACTCATCGCCTTCTGCTGTATGGATGACATGACTACTGATTGAACATTTCTCATACATTCCTCATCAGGCCACACGTAGCTCCATCTATCAGATTCTGGGAATAACAATTCTGCGAAACAAAAATATGAAACCGTGTTGGTAATATGTGACATGGAAAAACAGACAATGCTCATAGTTTTTTTGTACATATTTTTGTAATGTGCCCAATAATTCTCGGACACCCTGTATATCTCAGCTTTTGTCCCCTTGTTTTAAATATTAAAGAAATTAGACATCTAACTTCAATGGCCTTTCAAAAATAAATTATATACATAGTGCGATCAAAAAGTTCCGAGACTAGGTACGTAGCTTGTCAACAGATGGCAATACGCGGATGCGCAAGCAGCAGTCTAGGGCAGTGACCTTCACGAGTCATTGTGCCGAGTGGTGTTCTGTGAACATCGGGAGTTGTGCTACACGATATTTGGTGACCACATGCAGAACACAGCTGCGATTTCCGCACGGACTACAAACTAGAGCAGGAAGCAAACATCAAATTCTGCGTCAAACTTGGCGAATTGGGAACGGATACACATGAAATGTTGCGGCAGGCTTATGGCGATGAAGCAATGAGTCGTGCGAGGCGTTTTGAGTGTCACTCGCGCTTCAAGAGCAGCAGAACGGCCCTGGAAGACAATGAAAGTGCAGGGCGACGATTCACGAGCAAAGCCCCTGAAAATGTGGACAAAATTAGGGAACTGGTGCATGAGGATCGTCGGAGAACCATTCAAGACATTGCTACCATTATCAATGTGTCGTACGGAACAGTGCAAGAAATTCTGACGTTGGTTTTGAATATGCACCACATTGCTGCAAAGTTTGTGCCAAAGATTCTGAACCTTCAACAGAAGGCACTATGTGTCGAACTCTTTCAAAACCTTCGTCAGAAGGTGGTGAATGAACCAATGTTTCGCCGCCCCGGTGGCGCAGTGGTCTAAGGCGCTGGCCTCTGATCATTCGTCCGTCGGGTTCGAATCCCGGTCAGGCATGGATGTTGTGTTTGTCTTACGGCACTGGCTCTCTCCCTTCCCTGGAGACAGTGACCCTAAATTAGGGACAGGCGACTGCTTATAGCCCATTGAGTTGCTCACTGTGGTCGTTAAACCTCCAATCAATCAATGGATGTTGTGTTTGTCTTACGGCACTGGCTCTCTCCCTTCCCTGGAGACAGTGACCCTAAATTAGGGACGGGCGACTGCTTATAGCCCATTGAGTTGCTCACGGTGGTCGTTAAACCTCCAATCAATCAATGGATGTTGTGTTTGTCTTACGGCACTGGCTCTCTCCCTTCCCTGGAGACAGTGACCCTAAATTAGGGACGGGCGACTGCTTATAGCCCATTGAGTTGCTCACGGTGGTCGTTAAACCTCCAATCAATCAATGGATGTTGTGTTTGTCTTACGGCACTGGCTCTCTCCCTTCCCTGGAACCAGTGACCCTAAATTAGGGACGGGTGACTGCTTATAGCCCATTGAGTTGCTCACGGTGGTCGTTAAATCTCCAATCAATCAATGGATGTTGTGTTTGTCTTACGGCACTGGCTCTCTCCCTTCCCTGGAACCAGTGACCCTAAATTAGGGACGGGCGACTGCTTATAGCCCATGGAGTTGCTCACGGTGGTCGTTAAACCTCCAATCAATCAATGGATGTTGTGTTTGTCTTACGGCACTGGCTCTCTCCCTTCCCTGGAACCAGTGACCCTAAATTAGGGACGGGCGACTGCTTATAGCCCATTTAGTTGCTCACGGTGGTCGTTAAACCTCCAAACAAACAAAAAAAAAGAACCAATGTTTCTGTCGTGGGTCATCACTGGGGACGAGACTTGGGTCTACGGCTACAACCCGGAGACCAAACAACAGTCCTCGCAGTGGAAGAGTCTGGCATCTCCACGATCGAAGAAGGCCCTACAGGTCCGCAGCACAACCAAAAGCATGCTGATCTTGTTCTTTGACATTCGTGGGGTTGTGCACCGTGAATTCATCCCCCAGGGCTAGACCATCACTGCCCTTTTTCACTGCGAGTTCTGCAGCGTCTTGGGGAGGACATTCGGCGCAAACGACCTGAAATGTGGCGCAGGGGCGATTTCCTGCTCCATCGCGACGACGCAGCAGCTCACCGGAGCGTTAGCAGCACGCCAGTTTTGCAGCCGCAACAGCATGACTACCCTTTCTCATCAGCCTTACTCGCCGGATTTGGCCCCCTGTGATTTTTTCCCCTGTTCCGGAAGCTGAAGCTCAAGGGTCGCGGTTTTGAAACCGTGGACGAGGTCCAGCGTCAATCGCAGATGGTGCTTGACACGATTCGAGAAAGGACTTGCAGAGAGCGTTCCAACAGTGGTAAAAACTCTGCCCAAGGAGACTACTTTGAGGGAGATCATAGCCAAACTTAAGTAACGTAAGTACTTTGTTGTATATGGACCTAGTCTAGGAACTTTTTGATCAGACCTTGTATGTGTAAATTAAGATAATAAGAGTAATTATATTATAGCACTGAAAATAAATTTTCAGGAAAGCAACGTACATTCCGGTACTCATCCCATACTCCTCACACCATCCTGTTATACATAAAAAAAATAGCATGGTAAACTTGATTAGAAGAGCATTTACACATGCCTCTAATAATAGGCTAAAGAATCAAGAGCTTGATTTATCTTGAAAATAGTACAAGATTATGGTTACCCTAATAAGCTTATTTAAAAATGCTTATACTAGTATATATAGAGCTGTGCAAGACAGTACGAAAAAGTATCACTGAAGACGTAAGAAAATTCAACTGTGAACTAGTGAGGAAAGCAATTGAAAACAACCAAAGCCTAAAGATAGCAAAGGGACATCTCAGTAAGGGAAGAAAACAGATTATGGCACTGAGAAAAGAAGATGGTTCTGTAACAAGAAATAGAGGCAAAATTTTGACAAGAGTGAAAGATTTCTACTCCAAATTATATGAAAGGGATGATACATGCACTCCAGACATCATGAAAGATACCACTACCAGAGTTCCTCCAGTCCTTCCAGCAGAAGTTGCACATGCAATCAAGAACATGAAGCGGGGAAAAGCTCCAGGAGAAGATGGAATTACTGTAGACATCATACAAGAAGCAAGTGGAGAAATCGAAACAGTACTCGCCCAAATTTTCACTCGATGCCTTAATGAAGGAAAGATTCCTGAGGATTGGAACACCGCTACAATGATCCTGCTACATAAGAAAGGTGACATTGAGGATCTCAGGAACTACAGACTATCAGCCTCCTATCAGTAGTTTATAAAATCTTCACTAAAGTTCTTTCACACCGCTTGAAGGTAACACTGGACATGGCTCAACCGAGAGAACAAGCTGGATTCAGGAGTGGCTACAGCACAATAGATCATATCCATGTGCTGAGAGAACTAATTGAAAGAGCGAGGGAATATGAACTTCCATTGTGCATGGCTTTTATCGATTATGAAAAAGCCTTTGATTCGGTGAAACCATCAGCAGTTACAATGGCTCTGAAAACCTGCGGTATTGAAGATGCATACATTAATATTATTAATAACATCTATGGAAATGCAAGTGCAAAGATTAGGCTGTTTGAAAATACAACACACATAAAAATTGGAAAGGGAGTGAGACAAGGTGACACCATATCTCCGAAGCTCTTTAATGCCACATTGGAGGGTGTTTTTCAGTCACTGAGCTGGGAAAACAAGGGGACAAAGATTAATGGAGATTATCTAACCCACATTCGTTTTGCTGATGACGTAGTCATTTTTGCAACTAGCCCATCAGAGCTGCAGAGTATGATCCAGGAACTTGCTGACAAGAGTAAAGAAGTGGGATTAAAAATGAACTTTCAGAAGACAAAAGTGATGTTCAATGCTTTTACAAAAAATGAAGATTTATCGATTGATGGAGAAAAGCTGGAGATAACAGACACGTACGTTTATCTTGGACAGCAGATATCAAGTGAGGGTCACATTGATGAAGAAATTAATCGGCGTACAAAACTTGCCTGGAGAGCTTTTGGAAGAAACAGCATAATTTTCAAGAGCAATATGCCATTATGTCTTAAAAGAAAAGTGTTTGATCAGTGCATCCTTCCAGTGCTTACGTATGGTGCAGAGACGTGGACCTTAACTAAAAGAGACATACAAAGGCTGCAGACAACTCAAAGAAGCATGGAGAGGTGCATACTTGGTGTAACCAGGAGAGATAAGAAGAGGAACTCGTGGATCCGAAAAATGACAAGAGTGGAAGACATCATGATCAGAGTTAAATCCCTGAAATGGCAATGGGCTGGACATACTGCCAGAAGGACAGATCATCGATGGACAGCCGAAATTTTAGATTGGATTCCAAGGGACAGGAAAAGACCCAGAAGAAGACCACATGGGAGATGGGTGGATGAAATTCGAAAGTATGCAGGGGTGACATGGAGGAGACTGGCACAAGACAGACCGTTGTGGAGGAAACTTGGGGAGACCTTCGTCCAGCAGTGGATTGATAATGGTTGACAATGATGATGATGATGATACGAGAGTAAAAAACATATGGCTAAGGGAAATGAAGACAATGAAATTTATAATCAAAGAAAGATGAGAAAAAATAAATTAAAGTATATAGGTGCATTCCCTTACTTGGAAGGTGTCAGTTAAGAAATTAATACGCTATGTGCCAAATTTGACTTACAACTAGGAAGTTCAGTGAACACCGTGAAAAATCTGACTATTAACAAAAAAACAGAGCAAAATATTAGAGGAATCAGGATCTTACGAAATTTCCATTGCACATATACCCCCAATATTGTACATAGGGGTCATCTGACCTCGGTTCCATCGAGCACATCTGGGATGCCATCGAGAGAGATGTTCGAGGCTCTGACACCCCTCCATCAAATCTTCGTGAACTGTGGGAGCTTGTTCAGGGGTCGTGGATCCGTATGGCTTCCCAACGCTTCCGGTGTGTTGTCGAGTCCATGCCGAGACGAATCGCCGCCGTCATCAGGGCGAAAGGTGGTGCTACACGTTACTAGACAGGTATCTCTAATTCAATTGCTCTTCAGTGTATTTTGAAGGTGTTAGTAAAGAAATTAATAGGCAATGTGCTAAATTTGACTTACAACTAGGAAGTTCTGTGAACACCTTGAAAAAGCTGACGATTAACAAAAAAAAAAAAAAACTGAGAACAAAATACTAGAGGAATCAGGGTCTTACGAAATTCCTATTGCACACATACCCCCAATATCGTACATTGGAAGTACTATAAAAACATGTTAAAAAAAAGCCTAAAACAACACATAGCTAACTGGCAAAAAAAAAAAAAAAAGAAGAAGCAAAAACTGCATTAGTGCAATTCTGTATTGAGCACCGAACATTCCCGAAATTCGAAGAAATTAAAATGCTAAAATGTAATAAAAAATCAGAGAGGCAAATGAGAATGGAGGAATCGATCCTAATTAATAAAAATAAAACAAGGGTGTGCAGCCAAAGTGACCCTAATACATTATATAGCCTATGGATAGAGCTAATAAGACAAGAAAAAGAACAACAAAAGAAAAACCGACAAAGAAACAAGAGAATAGGAAATGAAATGAAGAAGAATACGGAAAGTCGACATCAACGACCATTTGAAGAGAGAGGGGGAAAAAAAAAAAAGTCGAGTTAGAGAAACATAGATGGTGCCAGCTAGGTTTAATTAAGAAAGGTATCTAATACAGCGTATCCGACGAATGGCAACATGGGTTTTTGGACTCCACTGATGAGAAATAAACCACGAACATCGGTGGGAAAGTTGTCACGCTCCTGAAGATGCCCAAAGACTGGGTGAAAAATTTAAAGTAAAGAATTGAAGTTGTTGAATCCTAAAGTGAAAATCTAATGAATCTACCCAAAGTAAGCAGAGTGTTGGATGTGAAAGGTAGATGCACATACAGCGGACAATGGGACGATAGCATCAACAAAAACCTGAAACGTGCGTGAAAAGTGAATCATCGCTAGAAACGGAATGCCTAAGTAAGCATTATCCAACTAGAATATTTCCAAATTTTTGAAAATAAATTGTCAAAAAAAAAAAAAAAAAAATAATCACAATCATTTTGGAACAAAAGCGTATGCAATATTTGCAGTCAATTTAATGATCCTATGCAATAACTGCTCTGCATCTGTTTTTATGAAGTTAATGGGAGAGAAGTCTCTCATTAGAAAGAAAAAAAAATATTCACCAATTTAATTTTGTAGAAATGTAAGTAGAGAAATTACTGAATTATTATTATTAATTTTTAACTTTGCGTGGCCAGTCGATTTTGTTATTTGGCTAGTAAAATTTGTATTCCACTAGCCACAGTGGCTAGTAGAAATTTCAGCAGTTTTGCAAGGGCCGCTTCGTGTGCTGAAATGGCTGCATACTTTTCTTCAATGGTGAAAAATATGTGTAATTTTCATGTCATATAAATTACAAGGTTGCTTACCTATTTTCACATTTCACTGCACGTTTCATTCTTTCTGCCGTCATGCGTGGTTCACGCCTCCGGTGCGGTGTTCTACTTTTTGGTCTTCAGGTTCTTTCAAATGTTCTACGAACACTCAAGTCCATGAAGTGCCTTGTTGTCCAGGTTGCAAAATTGTATCCTCCTCCCTTCCCACCAGCGTGTAAAACCTATCCCTTCGTTGCTAAAAACCCAATTCTTGAACACAAAAATCTTTTGATATTATCAACGAACATAAGCTGCCTATTTACAAACATACAAAATACCGAACGAATTTTGAAGATATTAAAATAATAAAATCATATAGCAATGAGAGACACCTACGTACACAGTGCGTCAAAGAATTTTTAAGACTGGCGCTAGATTTCAGCCTACGGTGGCGCCACCAGTGTAATCGCGAATGCGTTATGAACCGTGACCATCTGCTTGCTTTCTGCCAAAAGCACTGCGCAGTTGTTAAAGTAACTCAAACGAAACGGCCGTTCATTAGAGAAGTCAAATTTTTTTCATGTTCAATTATTAAGATGGAACAAAGGGCTGTTATGAAGTTTAACGCAAAACTTGGTAAAAGTGCCTCGGAAACGTACCAAATGATGAAACAAGTTTACGGTGAGTTTTGTTTAAGTAGATCCAATGTTTTCCTGTGGCACAAATGTTTTTTGGACGCTAGAAGATGATAAGCATACCGGAAGACCAAGTTCATCTAGGACACCTGATATTATTGAAAAAGTGTGTGATTTCGTGGCAAACAATCGATGTGCGTCACTAAGAATGATGGAAGAGTCTTTAAACATCAACAAAGAAACGATTCGAACCATCGTGCATGAAGACTTGGGCAAAACAAAAGTCTGTGCTAAATTTGTTCCACACACGTTAACCAATGAACAAAAATCAAGAAGTGCACATTGCAGAAACATCATTTCAGCCGCTGAAAATGATCCAAACTTCTTAAAATCTATTGTTACTGGTGATGAAACATGGTGTTTTCAATATGATCCTAAAGCAAAGCGACAAAGTGTGGAATGGAAGTCAAAAAACTCACCACAAGCCAAAAAAACAGGAAAAGTTCCATCGAAAATCAAAACAATGCTCATTACATTCTTCGATAGTAAGGGTATTATCCACAAAGAATTCGTTCCAGGTGGACAAACAATTACTGGTGAGTTTTATTCAAATGTTTTGAGGCGTTTGATGGGCAGAATTTGTCGCATTCGTCCAGAATATCGGGATGAAAACAGTTGGTGTTTGTTGCACGATAATGCACCCAGTCACACCTCACTTCTTGTTCGTAGATTTTTGTCGAAAAAAACGTCTGTGTGTTGAATCATCCCCCCGTATTCGCCTGATTTAGCACCCTGCTACTTTTCTTTGTTCCCAAAACTTAAAATGACGTTAAAAGGGTGTTATTTTGATGATATTTCGACCATACAAACAGCTTCGACGCGTGCTTTGGAGGCAATTCCGCAAAGTGAACTGGAACAGGCATTCGAATCATTATGAAATCGCTGTAACAAGTGTATTGAAGCCGGAGGGACTTATTTTGAATAACAAACCAAAACAAATTATAATTTCTTGTTTCTATTTCATTTTACAGACCCAGTCTTAAAAATTCTTTGATGCACTGTGTATTGCAGAATCTGTATTAATTGGAAAAAAATAGAAACCGAATTTGTAATAATAATGATCCAAATGTCCTGAATGAAAAATGGAAAGAACTAATAAAGTACTTGAGGCAGTCGGTGTTGGAATGGCTTAGGGTGTGGTTGGTTGTTCGTGGGGTGTTGAGAAGAGTCGTATGTAAATAGTTGTATATACGTTTTTAACATTTTCGTTCGGTATTTTGTATGTTTGTAAATAGGCAGCTTATGTTCGTTGATAATATCAAAAGATTTTTGTGTTCAAGAATTGGGGTTTTAGCAACGAAGGTTAGGTTTTACACGTTGGTGGGAAGGGTGGGAGGGAGGATACAATTTTGCAACCTGGAAAACAAGGCACTTCATGGACTTGAGTGTTCGTAGAACATTTGAAAGAACCTGAAGACCAAAAAGTAGAACACTGCACCGGAGGCGTGAACCACGCATGACGGCAGAAAGAATGAAACGTGCAGTGAAAATAGGTAAGCAACCTTCTAATTCTTATAATTGTGTGCACATAAATTTAAAAACAACTATGGTTCTGCTATAGATGTTTTAACCTGAATTTATATAAATTACTTTTATTTCTCTCTGATCTTGCAGGTTTTAAGCTGTTCAGAAGATGGAATTATCATTCGGTGGGATTATGTTTCTGGTGTTGCAATAAAAGTAGGTTCTTCGTTTTTCTTTTGGGGGGGGCGTGTATGGTTGAATGTGATATGTTGTATTTATGTATGTATTTGTCTGTCTGATAGTAAACTATGTTTTTAATCTTTAAATCCTTAAAATCATTGTTGTTTAATGACACAATTATTAAATCATTCCAAAGTGCTAGGGGAGACCTTTTCTTGATGTTGTGTTTTAAAGAAAAAAGATACTTAAATAATTTGCTGAAGAAAATTAAATTAGGAATTTGGATTTGTGTGTATGTGTGTGATGTTGAATTCTGCAGTGAAACTATGATATTTTGAGTACATGGGTTCAGATATCTGCTGTTAATTAAGATGTATTTAATTTTACTTGTAAATGTACGTGGGCCATTCAAAAAGTAACAGCAAACTAAATATTTTGAGATACGCAATTCTATGAGAGATACAAATGAACAAATGATTTTTCATTGTTCTACATAATCAACCACCTTTGGTTACCCTAATAAGCATATAGTATGCTCGGTATGTATATTACATCATTATTATTTCAAAACTCAACAAAACCGAGATACAAGACCTAGCTCATTGTTTCAACGAAATTTGTAACACCATTGAACTGACTCTTGAATTTGAATTGAATAATAGTCTGTCATTTTTAGACATTCTACTTAAGAAAAATAAAAATAATTTTGAATACACTGTTTTCAGGAAAGCAACGTACATACCAGTACTTATTCCATACTCTTCGCACCACCCTGTTATCCATAAAAAAAATAGCATAGTAAACTTGATTCGAAAAGCGTATACACACATGCCGAATAACAGGCTAAAAAAGAATAAACAGCTGGATTTTATCTTGAAAATATTACAAGATTATGGTTACCCTAATAAGCTTATTAAAAAATGGATATACAAGAGTAGAAAAAAACGTATGGCTAAGAGAAATGAAGGCCAAGAAGGTCACAATCAAAGAAAGGTGAGAAAAAATGAATTGAAATATATTGGTGCATTCCCATACACTGAAGAGCAATTGAATTAGAGACAGCTAGTGTTATGCAAATGTGGCGCTGTGGGCGGCCCTGTAAACGGAAACGACATGGTGTATGCAGCGATCCGACAATATAAGGATTGATGCAACGGGAATCAGTAAGAGTCGGACGCAGTATGGGTAAGACGAAGGATCTAGGTGCATTTAATCATGGGCAAATTGTCGGGGCCCGAGGAATGGGTCACTCCATCTTGGAAGTCGTGCAGGCACTAGGATTTTCACAAGACACTGTGTCATGGGTGCACTGTGAGTACATCGAATCTGGTAAAACCATCCCTGCAACGGCCAACTGCCGTGGACAACAGTATGTGGATGAGCGGGGTCATCGTCGGCTAGCTCGCATTGTACCAGCGGATAGACGGGCCACAGTGCAAGAAATCACTCGGCAATTTAGCGCTGGTGCACAAAAACGTGTAAGCAGCCACACCATCCAGAACCATCACCTCGCTATGGGGTACAGAAGCCATCGTCCCAGGAGGGTACCGCTGCTGACCGCACATCACAGGGTGTAAAGATTAGCATGGGCGCGGGAACATCGCCACTGGACCCTAGACATGTGGAAAAATGTTGCCTGGACTGATGAGTCGAGATTCACGTTGGTACACGTGGATGGCAGGATACGAGTACGGCGCAAACCACATGAAGCGATGGGTACTTCTTGCCAGCAGGGTACTCTTCAAGCTGATGGGGGTGGCATTCTCGTCTGGGGACTGTTTACGTGGACTGAAATGGGACCCCTGGTACGTGTGACATCGTCCTTCACAGGTCAACGTTACCGGGATATCCTGGACGACCATTTGCTCCCGTTTGTGCGCCTTCAACATCCCACTGGGGACCTCATCCTGCAACAAGACAATGCAGCTCCCGAATTGTATCCGAATGGTTGGATGAACACTCCACCGACGTGACCTCGCTTCCTTGGCCAGCTAGGTCACCTGACCTCAGTTCCATCGAGCACATCTGGGATGCCATCGAGAGAGATGTTCGAGGCTCTGACACCCCTCCATCAAATCTTCGTGAACTGTGGGAGCTTGTTCAGGGGTCGTGGATCCGTATGGCTTCCCAACGCTTCCGGTGTCTTGTCGAGTCCATGCCGAGACGAATCGCCGCCGTCATCAGGGCGAAAGGTGGTGCTAAACGTTGCTAGACAGGTATCTCTACTTCAATTGCTCTTCAGTGTATTTTGAAGGTGTTAGTAAAGAAATTAATAGGCAATGTGCTAAATTTGACTTACAACTAGGAAGTTCTGTGAAACACCTTGAAAATCTGATGATTAACAAAAAAAAAAAAAAAAAACTGAGAACAAAATATTAGAGAAATCAGGGTCTTACGAAATTCCTATTGCACACATACCCCCAATATCGTACATTGGAAGTACTAAAAACATGTTAAAAAAAAGGCTAAAACAATGCATATCTAACTGGCAAAAAAAAAAAAAAAAAAAGAAGCAAAAACTGCATTAGTGCAATTCTGTATTGACAACCAAACCTTCCCAAAATTCGAAGAAATTAAAATGCTAAAAATGGAATAAAAAATCAGAGAGGCAAATAAGAATGGAGGAATCCATCTTAATTTATAAAAATAAAGCAAGGGTGTTTAACCAGAATGACCCTAATACATTATCTAGCCTTTGGAAAGAGCTAATAAGACAAGAAAAAGAACAACAAAAGAAACACTCACAAAAAAGACAAGGGAACAGAGATAGGAAAAGAAAAGAAGAAGAAAGAAACGGAAAGACGACATCAACGACCATTTGAAGGGGGGAAAAATAGAATTTGTGAAATATAGATAGCGCCAGCCAGGTTTGGTCAACAAACATATCTAATGCAGCGTATCCAACGATTGGCAACGTGGGGTATCGGACTCCATTGGCGAGAAGCAAACCACAAATATCGGTGGAAAAGTCGCTACGCCCTGAGGATGCCCAAAGACTGGGCGAAAAATTTAGAGCATTAATAATGGTAAAGAGTTGATGTTGTGGAATCCTAAATTGAAGATCTACTGAATCTACCCAAAGTAAGCAGTGTGTCTTATGTAAATGGTTGCTGCACATAGAACGAACAATAACTTCAACGAAGACCGGAAAACATGCGAGAAATGTGAATCATCGCTAGAAACGGAATGCCTAGGTACGCATTATCCAAGTAGAATATTCCCTAGTATTTTTTAAAGAAAGCACGTAAAATTGGATAGTAGCCTTTTCCGATCTATTTCTAAGTCAGAATATGAACTGCTAATGTGAAATGATGCATTGGAAACATAGTGCAAAGATTTTAGGTGAATTCACCTTAATAAAAATATTTTGGCGTGACAGGCAGACGTTGCGAATGTCGTTCGTCAGTGGCCATTTGGTGTGGCTACTAAATTTTTTAATATAGTAGCCAATGATGGCCAGTAGATTTCCCCCGAAGTGAACAACTATTTTCTCCAACTTTTCCTCCCACTCGTGAATGAATATCGAGCTCGGTTTTCTCGCCCGTGTTCCTTCCACTGCTTGGAAAATAAATGGAAGTGAAGGTGGGCTTCGAGAGAAACTTAATCTGCTGACGGATCAGCCTGGAGAGACCAAAGGGTCAAGGTTACTAAAGCAACCTTTGCCATGGTGTATTTGATCTTTGTCACAGTATACATATCTTTGCCATGGTACCCCTTGCACAAAGTATAATATCATCTACAGGTAAAAGTATTATCTTTGAATCTCTGTTTAGCCACATATATGCTGAACAAA
Organism: Macrothele yani; assembly: GCA_039090855.1. Taxonomy (NCBI): domain Eukaryota; kingdom Metazoa; phylum Arthropoda; class Arachnida; order Araneae; family Macrothelidae; genus Macrothele; species Macrothele yani. The sequence continues at coordinate 109,764,892 of CM077033.1, read as the reverse complement.
AAGAAACAAAAAGGCCTGTTATGGCAATATTTTTTAAGAAGATGCAGCTGCTTGGAAAATGAATGGAAGTGAAGGTGGGCTTTGAGAGAAACTTAATCTGCTGACGGATCAGCCTGGAGTGACCAAAGGGTCAAGGTTACTAGAGCAACTTTTGCCATGGTGTATTTTATCTTTGCCACAGTATACATATCTTTGCCATGGTACCCCTTGCACAAAGTATAATATCATCTACAGAAAAGTATTATCTTTGAATCTCTGTTTAGCCACATATATGCTGAACAAAAAGAAACAACCAGGCCTGTTATGGCAATATTTTTTAAGAAGATGCAGCTGCTTGGAAAATGAATGGAAGTGAAGGTGGGCTTTGAGAGAAACTTAATCTGCTGACGGATCAGCCTGGAGTGACCAAAGAGTCAAGGTTACTAGAGCAACTTTTGCCATGGTGTATTTGATCTTTGCCACAGTATACATATCTTTGCCATGGTACCCCTTGCACAAAGTATAATATCATCTACAGGTAAAAGTATTATCTTTGAATCTCTGTTTAGCCACATATATGCTGAACAAAAAGAAACAAAAAGGCCTGTTATGGCAATATTTTTTAAGAAGATGCAGCTGCTTGGAAAATGAATGGAAGTGAAGGTGGGCTTTGAGAGAAACTTAATCTGCTGACGGATCAGCCTGGAGTGACCAAAGAGTCAAGGTTACTAGAGCAACTTTTGCCATGGTGTATTTGATCTTTGCCACAGTATACATATCTTTGCCATGGTACCCCTTGCACAAAGTATAATATCATTTACAGGTAAAAGTATTATCTTTGAATCTCTGTTTAGCCACATATATGTTGAACAAAAAGAAACAAACTGTTATTGCAATGTTTTTAAGATGATGCAGCTGCTACATCTAATGGCATGTAGTACTGCTCCTTGTGAGCATGGCTTCTCAGAAATGAACCTCATAAAAACAAGTAATTGGGCATGTCTGAATAGTGACACTTTAAAGGATTTAATGATGATTAGATGCAATGGCCCTTCAATTGAAGATTTGATCTTCAAAATGCTATTCAACTGTGGTGGGCAGATACCTCTGATGGGAAGATCAGACACAGTACATACCAGCGGTAAACTGTATCAACATTATTAGTACCACTTTATGTATATATATCCTAGCTTTTGTCCCTTTGTTTTAAATATTAAAAATTAGACATCTAACTCCAATGGCCTCTTGAAAATAAGTTATGTATGTGTGAATTAAGATAGTAAGAGTGATGATATTACAGCACTGAAAATAAATTGTCAAAAAATCAATCATTTTGGAACAAAAGCATATGCAATATTTGCAGTCAATCTAATGATCCTATGCAGTAACTGCCCTGCATCTGTTTTTATGAAGTTAATGGGGGAGGGGGTCTCTCATTAGAAAGTCTTCCCTCTGTTGGCTGAACTTCTTCTTCAAGACATAGAAAACCTCATTTTGGACTTTTGTCAGGTTACACCTTTATACCTTCGGTATGTTGACGATGTCTTGGTCTTTTGGCCTTCGCCAGTTGAAAATTTGTTCTCTTTTGCAACCACGTTGTCGTCTGTTTATCCTTCTATATCCTTCACCGTGGAGGTAGAACAAAGATTCACCCATTTAATTTCAAAGAAACGTAAGTAGAGAAGTTACTCAATTATTATAATATTTTTAATGTTGCATGGTCAGTAGATTTTGTCATTTGGCTAGTAAAATTTTTATTCCACTACCCACGTTGGCTAGTTAGAAATTTCCTCGGTTTTGCAAGGACAGGTGAAGGAATCTTTAGTATATTGTAGTGTTAAACTAATGTGCTATGTGTGTGTGTGGCATTCAGACTTATTCCAAAATATTTTTTGTGAAAGTGAAGTTTTACTGAAAATATTTTGTGAATATACAATTACAGTTCAAAATATTTTTGTGAAGATACCGTTTGAGCTCAAAATATTTTTGTGAAGCTACCGCCTAACGGTACCAAATGCTGCCTGGATCAACCCCTGCAAATCAACAGCAGGGAGCCTTCCTAAGCCTTCCTTTCTTTTCAGGCTGGTCACCAGCTGTAACATTTCTTGAACCATGTCTGCACGGTCTGAGTGACTGCCAGGGCTTCACCTGCAACTTCGTTAATTTTTTGGACTGCTTCACAGTTTTAAACCTCTGTTTCCAATAATGTTGCAATAGAACAAATATTTCATACTTTGTAGCTATTGCAATTGACCGTAGTACAAGTCCAGTGCATGGGTCACAATATATACAGTCAACTCTGGATATAGTGAACTCTGTTATAGTGAACATTTGGCTTTAGTAAACCTAAATCATTGGTCCCGACCCACAACATCGGAAATGTACATTGAAATTTTTTGTTTATAGTGAACCCTTAACTTTCGTTATAGTGAACCTAAATCATTGGTCCCGACCCACAACATCGGAAATGTACATTGAAATTTTCGTTAATGGTGAACCCTTAACTTTGGTTATAGTAAACCTAAATCATTGGTCCCGACCCACAACATCGGAAATGTACATTGAAATTTTTGTTTATAGTGAACCCTTAACTTCGGTTATAGTGAACCTAAATCATTGGTCCCGACCCACAACATCGGAAATGTACATTGAAATTTTCGTTAATGGTGAACCCTTAACTTTGGTTATAGTGAACCTAAATCATTGGTCCCGACCCACAACATCGGAAATGTACATTGAAATTTTTTGTTTATAGTGAACCCTTAACTTCGGTTATAGTGAACCTAAATCATTGGTCCCGACCCACAACATCGGAAATGTACATTGAAATTTTCGTTAAGGGTGAACCCTTAACTTTGGTTATAGTGAACCTAAATCATTGGTCCCGACCCACAACATCGGAAATGTACATTGAAATTTTCGTTAATGGTGAACCCTTAACTTTGGTTATAGTAAACCTAGATCATTGGTCCCGACCCACAACATCGGAAATGTACATTGAAATTTTCGTTAATGGTGAACCCTTAACTTTGGTTATAGTAAACCTAAATCATTGGTCCCAACCCACAACATCGAAAATGTACATTGAAATTTTTTGTTTATAGTGAACCCTTAACTTCGGTTATAGTGAACCTAAATCATTGGTCCCGACCCACAACATCGGAAATGTACATTGAAATTTTCGTTAATGGTGAACCCTTAACTTCGGTTATAGTGAACCTAAATCATTGGTCCCGACCCACAACATCGGAAATGTACATTGAAATTTTCGTTAATGGTGAACCCTTAACTTCGGTTATAGTGAACCTAAATCATTGGTCCCGACCCACAACATCGGAAATGTACATTGAAATTTTCGTTAATGGTGAACCCTTAACTTCGGTTATAGTGAACCTAAATCATTGGTCCCAACCCACAACATCGGAAATGTACATTGAAATTTTCGTTAATGGTGAACCCTTAACTTTGGTTATAGTAAACCTAGATCATTGGTCCCGACCCACAACGTCAGAAAAGTACATTGAAATTTTCGTTAATAGTGAACCCTTAACTTCGGTTATAGTGAACCTAAATCATTGGTCCCGACCCACAACATCGGAAATGTACATGAACATTTTTGTTTATAGTGAACGCTTAACTTCGGTTATAGTGAACCTAAATCATTGGTCCCGACCCACAACATCGGAAATGTACATGAAAATTTTTGTTTATAGTGAACCCTTAACTTTGGTTATAGTGAACCTAAATCATTGGTCCCGACCCACAACATGGGAAATCTACATGAAAATTTTTGTTTATAGTGAACTCTTAACTTTGGTTATAGTGAACCTAAATCATTGGTCCCGACCCACAACATCGGAAATCTACATGAAAATTTTTGTTTATAGTGAACCCTTAACTTCGGTTATAGTGAACCTAAATCATTGATCCCGACCCACAACATCGGAAATGTACATTGAAATTTTCGTTTATAGTGAACACTTCACTTGGGTTATAGTGAACCTAAATCATTGGTCCCGACCCACAACATCGGAAATGCACATTAAAATTTTTGTTTATAGTGAATCCTTAACTTTGGTTATAGTGAACCTAAATCATTGGTCCCGACCCACAACATCGGAAATCTACATGAAAATTTTTGTTTATAGTGAACTCTTAACTTTGGTTATAGTGAACCTAAATCATTGGTCCCGACCCACAACATCGGAAATCTACATGAAAATTTTTGTTTATAGTGAACTCTTAACTTTGGTTATAGTGAACCTAAATCATTGGTCCCCACCCACAACATCGGAAATGTACATGAAAATTTTTGTTTATAGTGAACCCTTAACTTTGGTTATAGTGAACCTAAATCATTGGTCCCGACCCACAACATCGGAAATGTACATGAAAATTTTTGTTTATAGTGAACCCTTAACTTTGGTTATAGTGAACCTAAATCATTGGTCCCGACCCACAACATCGGAAATCTACATGAAAATTTTTGATAATAGTGAACTCTTAACTTTGGTTATAGTGAACCTAAATCATTGGTCCCGACCCACAACATCGGAAATGTACATTGAAATTTTTTTTTTATAGTGAACCCTTAACTTCGGTTATAGTGAACCTAAATCATTGGTCCCGACCCACAACATCGGAAATGTACATTGAAATTTTCGTTAATGGTGAACCCTTAACTTCGGTTATAGTGAACCTAAATCATTGGTCCCGACCCACAACATCGGAAATGTACATTGAAATTTTCGTTAATGGTGAACCCTTAACTTTGGTTATAGTAAACCTAGATCATTGGTCCCGACCCACAACGTCAGAAAAGTGCATTGAAATTTTTCGTTAATAGTGAACCCTTAACTTCGGTTATAGTGAACCTAAATCATTGGTCCTGACCCACAACATCGGAAATGTACATGAAAATTTTTGTTTATAGTGAACGCTTAACTTCGGTTATAGTGAACCTAAATCATTGGTCCCGACCCACAACATCGGAAATGTACATGAAAATTTTTGTTTATAGTGAACTCTTAACTTTGGTTATAGTGAACCTAAATCATTGGTCCCGACCCACAACATCGGAAATGTACATTGAAATTTTCATTAATGGTGAACCCTTAACTTTGGTTATAGTAAACCTAGATCATTGGTCCCGACCCACAACGTCAGAAAAGTACATGAAAATTTTTGTTTATAGTGAACGCTTAACTTCGGTTATAGTGAACCTAAATCATTGGTCCCGACCCACAACATCGGAAGTGTACATGAAAATTTTTGTTTATAGTGAACGCTTAACTTCGGTTATAGTGAACCTAAATCATTGGTCCCGACCCACAACATCGGAAGTGTACATTGAAATTTTCGTTTATAGTGAACCCTTAACTTCGGTTATAGTGAACCTAAATCATTGATCCCGACCCACAACATCGGAAATGTACATTGAAATTTTCGTTTATAGTGAACACTTCACTTGGGTTATAGTGAACCTAAATCATTGGTCCCGACCCACAACATCGGAAATGCACATTAAAATTTTTGTTTATAGTGAATCCTTAACTTTGGTTATAGTGAACCTAAATCATTGGTCCCGACCCACAACTTCGGAAATCTACATGAAAATTTTTGTTTATAGTGAACTCTTAACTTTGGTTATAGTGAACCTAAATCATTGGTCCCGACCCACAACATCGGAAATGTACATGAAAATTTTTGTTTATAGTGAACCCTTAACTTTGGTTATAGTGAACCTAAATCATTGGTCCCGACCCACAACATCGGGAATGTACATGAAAATTTTTGTTTATAGTGAACTCTTAACTTTGGTTATAGTGAACCTAAATCATTGGTCCCGACCCACAACATCGGAAATGTACATGAAAATTTTTGTTTATAGTGAACCCTTAACTTTGGTTATAGTGAACCTAAATCATTGGTCCCGACCCACAACATCGGAAATCTACATGAAAATTTTTGTTTATAGTGAACTCTTAACTTTGGTTATAGTGAACCTAAATCATTGGTCCCGACCCACAACATCGGAAATCTACATGAAAATTTTTGTTTATAGTGAACTCTTAACTTTGGTTATAGTGAACCTAAATCATTGGTCCCGACCCACAACATCGGAAATGTACATGAAAATTTTTGTTTATAGTGAACCCTTAACTTTGGTTATAGTGAACCTAAATCATTGGTCCCGACCCACAACATCGGAAATGTACATGAAAATTTTCGTTTATAGTGAATCCTTAACTTCGGTTATAGTGAACCTAAATCATTGGTCCCGACCCACAACATCGGAAGTGTACATTGAAATTTTCGTTTATAGTGAACCCTTAACTTCGGTTATAGTGAACCTAAATCATTGATCCCGACCCACAACATCGGAAATGTACATTGAAATTTTTGTTTATAGTGAACCCTTAACTTTGGTTATAGTGAACCTAAATCATTGGTCCCGACCCACAACATCGGAAATGTACATGAAAATTTTCGTTTATAGTGAACGCTTAACTTTGGTTATAGTGAACCTAAATCATTGGTCCCGACCCACAACATCGGAAATGCACATTAAAATTTTTGTTTATAGTGAACCTAAGAAATAAAATTTCAAAGAAAAGAATGTACTTGTAACATGAAATTGTAACTTATTTTAAAACAAAGCTTCTTGTAAAAACTTGAGAAAATGTGTTGAGAACAATATTATAGGCCTACTACTCCTTAAGTGCATTGAAGGACAAAGGAAGGATTAAACCTCAAAAACATCGAGCTGGTGTTCTTGCCTGCCAACACCATGTCAGTCATCCAACTCATGGATCAAGCAGCTTTAAAACCTATTACAGAAGGGAAGTAATGCTTTATTTAATCCAAGCCTTGGAATCAAAATAGAACATATCAATAAATGTTCTGAATGCTGTTAAGTTTTGGAAACAAAGCTTGTAGGAGTGTGTCAACTGTCACTATACAGAACTGTTTCCAGAGGTCTGGTTCGGCTACTGGACGTCTGGCATTCGAAGAAGAGGATGATGGGCCTCTTTAAGGAGCTGCTTCAGCATTTTGGTGCAAATTCCACTAAAGCTGAAGATTTTATCGATGCTGACTGTGAAGTTATAACGACTGAAATCCCATTGGACGAAACTATTGTCGAGGCTGTGAAAGGCGGTTCGAGCACTGAAGAAAATGAGGCTGAAAATGACGTGGATGGTAATGAAGAGCGTGTTTTAAAAGTGAAAGGATGTTGGAGGGTGTCAGGACTGTGCAAAGGTTCTTAGAATGTATGGAAAATGTAGAATAGAGTGCAGCAAATGCACAAACTCTAGAAAAGGATATGGATAAAATATTTATTAAAAGTTTGCGGCAAGCAGCGGCACATAACAGACTATTTTCATGGTAATGAAGCAGGGTTCCCACTCAACCTGGAAAACAGGGAAAACCTGGAATTCTCAGGGAATTTGAAAATGGTTCTAAAAATCAGGGAAAACTCGGGAGGGGGGGGGGAATTACCCTTTTTTGTAAAACTCAGGAAAAATTACCCTTTTTTGTAAAAATCAGGGAAAACTCAGGAAAAATCCCCCCCCCTTTTTGTAAAAATCAATGGATACTTTATTTTGCCAAAAAAAAAAAAAAAACTTATTTTTCAAGATTACAAACTTTTGTTTGCAATTTACTGCCTGCCTAGAATTTGGTAGATCTTACTTTCAGTTATATTAAGTATTTCCTTTATCCTCTAAAAAAAGATGCAAAATTGAATTTTTAAAATTGCCAGTTATTAAGCTTTTGTTCAGTTTCTGCAGGCAGTTGTCATAACATGGGACAATTAGGCACAATGGCTCCTGCTTGAAGAAACACTTCACAAGAGAACCAACCAAATGATGGATCAAAGTCCTTTGTTGGTTCTCTTGAAACATGTTTCTTTAAACAGAGCCATTCCATCATTAAGCTTAGCTGCATTGTGTTATAGAAAAACTGAAACTATTCAACTGACAGATTTTTTCTTACATATGACCTGTTTCTATGGGAATGGATTTACAAATTATGTGTGGGTAGCATTCACAAAAGTTCACAAAACTGGTACAGAAAATAATGTGCACAGTTAGTTGTTATTAATGAAAAGCAGGTAATTTTATAAAGACAAATTACTTAAAGAATTTACAAGTGTGTGCGTTGGTGAGAAAAATGAATGGAATGAAATGTAACAATTCTTTGCAACATGTCACTCTGGGAAACTTAAAAAAACCACCTGGAGAACGTGGAAAAGTCAGGGACTTTTTTATTACTTTTGAGTGGGAACCCTGTGAAGGTAATGTAAAATTAATTTTGTTTATTTAATTTAATGAATGTACACTACATACATAAAAATATTATTTTTTAGATGCATATGTACATATTTTATTTTCTTGCTCACCATTCCACTCAGTTCAGGTTGAGGGAAGGCACTTCAGTTATAGTGAACCTCGGACATAGTGAACAAGTCCACAGAGGTTCACTGTAAGCAGAGTTGACTGTACTTCACGCCTCGTTTGATTCCAAACAGTACACACTTTCAGTCGCATGCATCTCACGAAAACTACTGCTGCAGAGAATATGCAAAAATGTTTTTTTTTTTTTTTTTCCTCTTTCCGGACACCACAATATCCATAGGTCGTTCAAAAAGTAACAGCAGATTGACAGTATTTCATAAAACAAATACCCCAAGCCTTTCAAACTCCGGCACAGGGAAGATGCATTCTTAGAGAAGGTGTTGACACTAGAGATGAGCTCGGACGGGCTCAGAATTAATTAACTACCAAAAAAACCCGGGTCTGGGCTTGGAAGTACACGTCTTGAATTTCATTGCTGGAATTAATTCGGCACGTGTAATTCTGAGCCCGGTTGAATTACACGTGTTGAATTTCATTGTGGATTTGTTACCGTGGTGGAAGGATTTTCAGTTTCCTAAGCTAGCTGCCATTGCAAGACAAATTTTGCTTAGCAAGACTTGCATTGTCCAAAGCTATGTCCCAAGCAAGGATTAGTTTAAGGAGGTCTGCTATAAAAAAACTGGGGGAAAATCACATTCCCATTTTTCGTATTTTATTAAAAATCCAGAATCTTATCTTTAAAATGATGTATTAATTTCCAAAATTGTGCTGTTAGAAGTATTGTTATTTATTTTTTAAGATTTCCTCACTCCTGCGATTTGGTTTTTAGTGCAGCAGGTCGAGTTTTAGAGAAAAGAAGATCAAGTTGAAGCGCTGAGGCATTATATGCAATTCTCTCTGTCTCTCTCTCTCTTTTTTCATGATGAACTTGATCTGGAAACTGCACACACACATGATAATATTATGATTATTATACTATTAAGCGCAAAGTTTTGTTAATGTTACAAAATGCAGAATAATCTGGTCTGGAACGCTTTTACGTTCTTTTTTTTTTTTTAATTTTGGAAATTTCCCTAAATGTTTTTTTTTTTTTTTTTTTTATATTCTACTACATCACTCTAAACTACCTTTACCAATTAGTATATATGTAAATTATATTGCAAAGATTAATTTTCTGGTGTCCAAATTTCAAACCATTGCAACTGTCTGTATGGCGTTGTACGTTTTATAATGCAATTTATTCCAAATAAAAGTAAATTTAGAAATTAAAAAGAAATAACGAATGGAATGTTTTGTTTCTAAACGATTTTTCTTTTCTTCAGCTTTTACCAAAATTACTGATTTCCCTGATACGGTCGATGGGCACGTTGATTATTAATTTATTTTCAAATCCACGTTTTAGAACATTTGGCTTTATGCGTAGTGTTTCTAAAAACATATTAATATTGTGAAGTGGATTAACTGAACTAAACTTTTTAAACTAATGATTTTTAAACTAATTCTTGCTTGGGCCATATCTTTGGCCAGTGTATAATGCATAAATGCAAGCCTTGATAAGCAACATTTTCCAAGAATCCGGCCCCGGGCTCAGAAAACACATGTAATCAAAGAAAGCGGGCCGGGCCCGGACTTGTAGGCCTTTGGACCCGGGCTCCTAAAATTGAGCCCGAACTCATCTCTAGTCGACACTGCTCAATAGATGACGTGGGCGTGCTTAAGCTGAAGGGCAGCATAAACGAAATGACAGGACCCTTAGCTGTTTGCACCATAGAGAAACAGAGGGCATTCATCAGGCTTTTGGGGTCCAAGGGTGTGAAACCTCGTGAAATTCATTGAAGAATGCTGCAACAGTATGGAGATCCATGCATTGGTGAAAGAAGATTGTATGAGTGGGTACATGTGTTTGAAAATGGGTGAACATTCATCTGTGATGAGCAACTCTCTGGTAGGCCCAGTATGGCCATCACTGATAAGCAGGTGAATCTTGCTGATACCATTATTCGTGACAACAGGCACGTTTCTTTAGAAGTTCTGGCCAGGAAATTGGATGTCGGTATCGGATCCGCTCATACCATTTTAGTGTTCGAATTACCCATTGTCCAGTAAAACTTCCATCAGACCACTGAACTATTGATTTTACTGGCCCAGATGGCCAGTGAGTTTTTTTTTTTTTTTTTTTTTTCTGATTTATCACAAGGTAGAAAATTAATTTCTGTTTCTTTTACCTTGCTGTATGGTTTCTTTTTAGGCTGGAAACTAATGATAGGTTTAAAAACAAATATTGGAGATATTCCATTAAAATGATACCTTATTTTCTACATATATCGTAAATGTGTTTAATTTTTTTTTTTTTTTTTTTTTTTTTGACCTGTAGGCATTTTGGTGGACGAGTGGTTTGCAAATTCTAGTGCTCCGCTGGGCCAGTAGAACATTTATTCCTAATTCAAACACTGTATGTTGAAGTAAATTCCTCCATTTTCATGCCAGGATTCGAACCTGTAACTCTCGGCTCCGAGTGCTATCCACTATTATGCACTGGCATGTGTTTCTCACTGCTATCTGCCTTTATCTCATGTGCGTGCTACAGGGCAGGCATGCCCCCTCCCCCCAGCTAAGTTCGGACTCAACTTTAAGAGCCCGAAGTATGTCAGCCTGAGCCCGAATTTTATATTGCAAGATAGAGCCCGGGCCTGAACGAGCCCCCAAACTATGATTAACCTGTTTAGGCATTAAAAAAAAAAAAAAAGTCTCTTCCAGACTTTCCTACTCGTGCAATTAACCGATGTCTTTCTCAACTGCGGAGTTTGGAAGGGATGTGTATCTACTTCTATAGTTTCTTTGACTATTCATTTCTTCCTGAAATGTTTCGGGGGGGGGGGGGGGGGGTGTATCAGGCAATCAGGAAAAATTCGGGAGGCACAACAATCTATGTCATATGTTGCTCAATAGAATTAGCAGGGAGATGCCCCTTTGAGGTTGAGAGCAAAATTTCTTCAGCTTGCTATCTACTATCTGTACTTTTTAAAGAAACTTTTCCTTGGCAGAAATCCTGCAGTTCATAGCCTATGGTATTTTGTTATCCAAGCCCAGAACAGATAACCACTCCCCATCTAGACCCAGTTGCCATAGAATTTTCTTTAACAACTAGAAAGTGTAGAAGTCTTCTCTGATAAATCATATAAAATCACATTGAAAGAAAAAGGAAGAAGATTCTCCCCCTCTCTCAGAGTCCACCGGAGCCTGAACTCCAGTAAGTATTCCACGGCCTCAGCGTGGTTTGGGCCCAGGCTCGTCCTGTCTCAGCACTGCTACCCCCCCCCCCCCCCCCAAGAGGGCTGAAGTCATGAGCCACAGGTAAGCCGGGACCATGTCTCACTGCAGGCAGTCATCCCATGAAGAATGTACATACATACATATCACTAAGCTGTTCTCTGAGATTCAGAGGCTAACTCCAAAAAGAAATACAAACTACCAGATATTTTTTACTTACTGTTGTTGTATCAAACTTCTCCATTTACAGCGATCTTGACATGCAACTCGTGCTTCACTGATATCCATTACACGCCGTACACAAGATCTTTTATACTTCATACTCATAATCTTTTTCTCATTTAGACACTCCTGAATCTGATCCATCCATGTCTTCCTTGGCCTTCCTCTGCCTTTCCTTCCTGCCACTTTGGCTAAAAAGATTTTCTTGGTAAGCATCTCATCACTCATTCTTTCAACATGGCCAAACCACCGAAGCATATTGGTCTCCACCTTGCTAAAAACATTTTGCTTCACATCACACAACTGCAATACATCTTCATTCCTCACACAATCAGATCGTGTCTTGCCACAAACCCCACGTAAGTAACGCATTTCTCCAGCACACAAACGACTCCTATGTTTCTTCTGCATTACCCAGGTTTCACTGCCATACATCAGAGAAGGAACAATTACAGTTTCATACACAGCCATGCGGGACTCTCTACAGAACCCATCGTTCCTGTGAAAACCTCTCAGAGCAGCCATGACTTTCAATGAAGAATTCACTCGCCTACTGATTTCACCATCCAACTTGTTCTCTCTGTCAAACATGCTTCCTAAATACACAAACTCACTCACCTGGTCAATCACAGTGCCGTTTATACTTACATTACATTCAGTGCTACCAGTTCCTCTCTCAAACACCATAACTTTGGTTTTTCCCTTATTTATACTCAGTTTGAATTTCATGCAAACTTTGTACATCCAAGACAACATACTCTGCAAATCACTTTTGCTTTCTGCCAACAGGACAGTGTCATCAGCATACAGCAATCTGCACACATGGATATCACCAAGACATAAACCACTATCATCTATTTTGGCCTCATGCATGCATGCGTCCATAAATATATTAAACAGCCATGGTGACATTACACAACCTTGTGTAACTCCTGCACCAATAGAAAACCATTTTGATAAAACACCATTCACTCGTACACAAGCTCTACTACCAGCATACATGGCTTTTACACTATTAAGTAGATTCCCAGTAACACCATATTCATTCAATACCTTCCACAAAAAGTGTCCTATTTACTCGGTCGTAAGCTTTCTCTAAATCTATGAAGGCAGCAAGAACTTTCTTCCCAAAAGCCAGATACTTTTCAATCATTATGCATAATGCAAACATTTGGTTAGTGCAGCCTTTACCAGGCATAAAACCACTCTGAACATCCCACACTTTCTCTGAAGGTAGATCCCGTACTTTTTCAATAACAACCTTTCCAAACACTTTCCCTGGCACACTCAGTAGGCTAATACCACGATAGTTCTTGCATTCAGTCTGATCACCTTTTCCCTTATACAAGGGAACAATAATAGCATCCTTCCAATCCCGAGGGACCATTTCTACCTCCCAGCTTAACTGACAAATTTCAGTTAACCAGTCAATTACAGAGTCACCACCATATTTCAACATCTCAGCAGTTATGCCATCAACTCCTGGAGCCTTACCATTCTGAAGAGATTTTAGGGCTTTACGCACTTCTTCTCTTGAGATTTGTCCTGGGCTTCCATCCCTCACTGTGACATTATCTGCGTCTGTCTCAGAATAATCTTTGCTTTCCTCACAGAAATATTCATCCCATCTTTCATTTAACTCATTGGGCTCCCATATCATTTCCCCGATCTCATTCTTCACACAACTTACAACTTTGTTTCCTCTATTTTTTCTGAGTCTCATGTACTTCCAGAAAGACTTCCTATCTTTCCAAAAAGCCAGTTCGTGCCTTTCCACCTTCTCCTTCCTATCTTTTGCCTTACTGTGGCGAACCAGCTTAGCAGCTTCACGCTTCTTTGAGCGATATTCATCCACAGAGAGTCTACCTTGCAACATCCCCAAATAGGCTTCCTTCTTTCTTTTTACTGCCTCTTCAATCTCACTATTCCACCAAGCATCACCTCTATTGTTACCCACTTTGCCCCATGAAGAATGTGCATTTGAGAAATCCCAGTCAATTTGGTGTGTGGAATGTAACATCACACTGATTTATTTTTTCGAAGCATTGAAGAATGGATTCTTATTTTTCCTATCCCGCGGTGAGGAAAGAACATCACACGATTGCAAGAAACCTAACAGCCAGGTCATCCTTGAAGTTCGGGAGCCAATCTGACGAAGTAAATTTCTCCATTTTTATGCCATGGTAGGGATTCGAACCCACAACTCTCGGCTCCGGAGCTCCGAGTGCTATCCACTATACTACACTGGCATGTGCTCTCACTGTCTATCTGCCTTTATCTCATGGACGTCCTCCGGGATTCGAACCCACAACTCTCGGCTCCGGAGCTCCGAGTGCTATCCACTATACTACACTGGCATGTGCTCTCACTGCTATCTGCTTTTATCTCGTGGGTCCTCCGTCGATTCGAACCCACAACTCTCGGCTCTGGAGAATCCGAGTGCTATCCACTATACTACACTGGCATGTGCTCTCACTGCTATCTGCCTTTATCTCATGGGCATCCTCCGGGATTCGAACTCACAACTCTCGGCTCCGGAGCTCCGAGTGCTATCCACTATACTACACTGGCATGTGCTCTCACTGCTATCTGCCTTTATCTCATGGGCATCCTCCGGGATTCGAACTTACAACTCTCGGCTCCGGAGCTCCGAGTGCTATTCACTATACTACACTGGCATGTGCTCTCATTGCTATCTGCCTTTATCTCATGGGCATCCTCCGGGATTCGAACCCACAACTCTCGGCTCCGGAGCTCCGAGTGCTATCCACTATACTACACTGGCATGTGCTCTCACTGCTATCTGCCTTTATCTCATGGGCATCCTCCGAGATTCGAACTCACAACTCTCGGCTCCGGAGCTCCGAGTACTAGCCACTATACTACACTGGCATGTGCTCTCACTGCTATCTGCCGTTATCTCATGGGCGTCCTCTGGGATTCGAACCCACCACTCTCGGCTCCTGAGCTCCGAGTGCTATCCACTATACTACACTGGCATGTGCTCTCACTGCTATCTGCCTTTATCTCATGGGCGTCCTCTGGGATTCGAACTCACAACTCTCGGCTCCGGAGCTCGGGATGCTATCCACTATACTACACTGGCATGTGCTCTCTCTGCTATCTGCCTTTATCTCATTTGCGTCCTCCGGGATTCGAACCCACAACTCTCGGCTCCGGAGCTCCGAGTGCTATCCACTATACTACACTGGCATGTGCTCTCACTGCTATCTGCCTTTATCTCATGTGCGTCCTCCGGAATTCGAACCCACAACTCTCGGCTCCGGAGCTCCGAATGCTATCCACTATACTACAGTGGGATGTGCTCTCACTGCTATCTGCCTTTATCTCATGGTCGTCCTTCAGGATTCGAACTCGCAACTCTCGGCTCCTGAGCTCCGAGTGCTATCCACTATACTACACTGGCATGTGCTCTCACTGCTATCTGCCGTTATCTCATGGGCGTCCTCCGGGATTCAAACCCACAACTTTCGGCTCCTGAGCTCCGAGTGCTATCCA